>JBBPOJ010000109.1:0-44414 GCA_038091395.1 Leccinum rimulosum
TCTTGGTTAGGAATATTGGCAAAGCCAGGGTCAAATGTAACTGAGCAATTAGCAGTGGGAAAAATCGGAAAAAATCAGTGATTATGGAAGTCAATCATTGGAATATTTTGTTAGTCTGGGTTAGGAGACAAAACATTGTTAGTCTGGGTTAGGAGGCAAATATTGGTTAGGACTAGTTAGGAGGCAACACAATGTTAGACTGGCTTAGAAATATTGGCAAAGCACTGGTTAGACTTGGTTAGGAGGCAACATAATGTTAGTCTGAGTTAGGGGGCAAATATTTGTTAGTCCAGATTAGGAGGCAAAACAATGTTAGGGGGGGTTAGGGATATTGGGGGAGACATTGGTTAGGGGGGGTTAGGGATATTGGGGAAGACAAGGGGGGGTTAGGAGGCAACACAATGTTAGGGGGGGTTAGGGATATTGGGGGAGACAAGAGGGGGGTTAGGAGGCAACACAATGTTAGGGGGGGTTAGGGATATTGGGGGAGACAAGAAGGGGGTTAGGAGGCAACACAATGTTAGGGGGGGTTAGGGATATTGGGGGAGACATTGGTTAAACCTGGTTAGAAGGAAAAACAATGTTAGGCTGGGTTAGGAATATTGGCAAAGACATTGGTTAGACTTGGTTAGGATTTCTGCTTGTTAGTTCTGGTTAGTGTGCCTGGTTATTATGTAAGTGGCTGTGTACATCTGTCAAACTCTGTCACTATCTGTCATTATCTGTCACACTCTGTCACAATGTCAAACTCTGTCACTCTGTCAACTCTGTCACTCTGTCACACTGTCAGACTCTGTCAGTCACTGTCACTCTCTGTCACTCTCTGTCAAATTTTGTCAATTTCTGTCACTCTGCCGAGGAAATGCTAGTTTGCTGATGTAGGCGGTTGTACATCCCATTGTCATGGTATGAGTGCATGAGATATATACTGCCGACACAAAATCCATGGCTGCTGTCATGAGTGAAAACGTAGACAGCACGTGGCAGCACAAATAACCTAGAATGGCTCCAGACGAGAAGTGCAGCCACATATTTGGGTTCCAATAGCACCCAATTGTCGATGTTGAGACCAGGGAATGTAACTAAAGACAAATATTCAAAGCTTGCAACATTGTTTAGATAGGAGCAAACTTGAAACAATGCTCGAAGGGAATCTCAATCAAGTTCTTGCGCTACCAGGTGAAGAAGATCAACCGAGAAATACCCCAAATAAACATTAAAATAAAATGGTCAACACTCACAAACATGATGAGCTTCACAGGGCAACCAGTGAATTCTTCATCTGTGTATCATCTGAGAATGGTGGTGGCGGAGACAGCCATATGCTGTTCAAGACAATAAAAATGTTGCCAAAAGGAAACGATATATCAAACAGAGACACTGACCTGGAAGGATTTGGGTTGACTAAACAAATTACCCATCTCTGGAATGTAGAAGGGGACTGCGAGAGTTACGAAGTCTATGGG
This sequence comes from Leccinum rimulosum, assembly GCA_038091395.1. Taxonomy (NCBI): domain Eukaryota; kingdom Fungi; phylum Basidiomycota; class Agaricomycetes; order Boletales; family Boletaceae; genus Leccinum; species Leccinum rimulosum. The sequence goes on from JBBPOJ010000109.1 coordinate 1,467, forward strand.
AATTGTGTCCAAGGTGTGGAAATCATAAGCCAGAAACAACATAAGAAGCCAAAGCCAAGTACTCAGATGAAGAGCATAATGTTCAGTCGTCCACTCAACAATGCAAACTCCAAAGCTGAGCAATCGGAACACTCACGTTTGCGTTCGCTGTTCAAATCCAGCTTATCGCATTGGACTCAATGGAGACAGAGGACATCAAGATCCCAAAGCCAGTTGGCAAGGCTGGGAGCCTGGACGAGGAGGTTACAACTTGGAGGGGCAAATGGCTAGGAAGAACCAGCACGTCAAATCGTTGAAGGCATGAAGAGTGTACTTCATACCAAAATACTCCTCTAACTGTATCTGTGCTTAGTTATTCGTTGACAAAGCTGTTAGGAAGCATCTGGACACTTCAAAATGTAGGAGTGGACAAGAGCTGAGAGTGGTAGAAAAAATGAGAGAAGTGGTAAGTGGAAATTAGTTGCAATATGAAATCTCTCTCACAAAGGATCAAAGGTACTATCCAGATTCCCCGAGTTGGATGTGTTCCAACACTGCTGGCCAGTACTTGACTTGATCCAACTGTGATAGTATTGAAGCGGGAAATCCAGGAGAACTAGGGAGGAAAAATAAGTCAAAGTAACGAACACATATCCATATACGTACATGTATTTCTTGGTTGGAATTGTCACATCATCTTGTAACTAGGCCGAAGTCTTCTAAGAAAGATTGGGAATTATCCATTCTATCAAGGTGTGAACTCTCACATTTTGTTGTAAATTGAACTACCGTCATCGCTACTACTTATTAGTATTACTGTGATGCTACTTAATTACAGAATTACTAGTTTGTTAGTGTGTGTGTGTGGTAGATGATGAAGAAAGAAAAGCTTACATAACTGTGGTGGGCCGTTTGTTGTGAATCGAACCCAGTCCGGCAATGCCGAAATGTAGACACAGCGCTCAAAGGGGGGGAGCATACTACTTTGTACGCAAATTTCATCAAAGTTACTAATCTCTTCCAAAAGACGTATCCTATGGAACAAAAGGTGGTCAAAAGCAACTATCACCTGGTCAGCCAGGAGTTTACACAGACTGAAATGACATACCACCTCGCCCCTGTTCAGCTGGTGGAGCCTGGTATCCACCAATGCAGATGCTACCACCCTGTTTACTCTGGTCCCAATTTCATTGCTGAACAGCCGATGTGTCCACTAAGGCATATCATGTTGAAGACACTAACTTGCAACTGAAGCCTGATATCACTTTGCTGAAACCAGATGTGTTGATTATGTCATGATGCATACAGTCATATTGCATAATTCTCATACTGCATACAATTTTTTGGATCTTGCTGTGGGGCAGTGTATGTTATGACCAAAATGCATAATGCATCATGTCAAGCATTTCACCACTGTAAAATCAGCTGCTTTGTTCTTCACACAATTGACACTCTCACACAAGTTGCATGAGCGATTGAATTGGAAGCACATGTCCATGACAACTCCTTTACACTTGATTCAAAATGGCCTCAAGTTGTTACACCCCCTGATGTGAAAAGGGCCCAAGTTGTTCTTATAGTTCAAACACATGGAGTCAAAGGGTGAGCCAGTCAATGGGCCAATGTTAAAGGAGAAACATTACAGATTCAAGAAGCTTTTCAATTTTCCAAACAAGGAAAGATTGTCGGGTGATGGTTGGGTGACATCATTCTGTCGAGCCTATAAAATCCATTGATATTGCTACTGTCGAAGTGGAGCAGGTATAGGTGAGACACATTTTGTCTAAGTTTGCACCACATGATCGGTGGAATTTTGATGAGACAAGTTTTTCCCTTCCGCCTTCAGCTAAAACCAGCTCTTAGCTGGTCCGTGCACGTGGCAACTGAAAGCCTGAAATAGTGACACTGAAACAGTGACACTCGCAGTTGTGCCTATGTAGTCCTACAGCAAATTAGGGTATCATACAAGAGTACAAGAGTACAAGTAAATAAGTATGTATGGTATCATGTCATCAACAATATCAACTGCAATTGAATCTATTATGTACACTTACGACGCGGTGACGACATGGCGACACCGACTCGGAGGGCTGAGTAGTAGGATCTGACCATTGCCACTTTATGCCGCTATTAAGGGAGACTTGATAGGTGATGCATTGGATGCAAAAGCCAGCATGCCGACTAGACAAGAGGTGTGGCGGATGGGGGCATGAAAGCAGGTCTCGGAGTTGTGGAAGCCCATTAAGATGTTTTGTAGTTGGATATTGCCATGCATGTAGCCGCACAAGTGGATATATTGAAGTCGTGAAAGCTGGAACATCATGATTAGTGGGTCCAAGTACTAGTGCTGATCACAGGTTACTCATCAACTGGTTACCAATATAGCGTACAGTGAGGAGATCAAATTTTTCCTGGACCATGATCAGATCAGACAAAGAATTGCCCTCACAGTTGGGCAAGGGCTATCGAAAGGCCCTGGTAACTGTATTTCACCATAAATATTATGATTATGCTAATTATCTATCTAGCCTTTCTTATCTCCCAATGGCCGTGCAAGCTTCATGAGAGTGTGATCTCCATGCTTGATTCTATGTTGGCACAGGAAGTTATTTTGAGCCATGCCGGAGCGACAAACAATGCATTCACTGATCCTGTGATTGCCAGCAATTACATTTGGTGTTCTATTGCCAATGTCAACTTCTCTATTTGGCTCCAGAATCCCTTTACTGGTGAACTGGATGTCCGAGCGGCTGTGACTGACATGCCTTCCATAGACAATGCCTAGCAAAGTTGGGATGGACACTGTGCAACATACTACAATTGCTTGGGGTCTTGATCTTATCAGAGATTCCCTTATCATGGTCTGCGAGGAGGTGATGCTGATCTCTACGCAAACTGCTGACCTTGGCCCGTTGGAGGAGCATCTTAGCATCATCGGCGCATCAATCCTTGACTCGTTTTGTCAAGATTTGACGAGAAGGAGCATTAGTGACAGCTCATACTCATTATTGAATACATCTCATCTTCTGACTCCACAGATAACATTGCAGCAACCAGTTCCACCAATAGCAACCAGTGTCACCATTTGCGCCCTTAGTCTAGATGAGAAGCCCTTAGTCTAGATGAGAAGGCGGCATTGTAGGTGCCTTAGATTCCCTGTAGCACTTGTGAATATCTCGAGAGTCTTGTGTACTTTTCTTTTTCCAAACCAAATGTTCTATAGTACTGCAATGTACGTCGACTCAAACTTGTAACTCTTGAATGCCACCTGATCCATCCGGGAAATCTTGGAACCCAACGGAAACACTATTGAATTTTACACGGCCACATGCTGAACAAACTGAACCGTTCAACAGTATGCTGCCAGTACTCCAAGTCATCTATGCAGGCTACTCTTAGTTGGCGAGCTTGGACTGCATGACTTTCACAACGGTACATTTTGCTTTTAAGCCCCAATTCTTTGACTTGAAACTGCTGGATCAGTCCAGGAATGCTCAGAACCAATCAGGAACACTATTGAATTGTACACAGCCACATGAACCAAGCATGGTCAGACTATGCTGCATATAGTACTTGACCCACTCTGAGCCACCTACACATGCTAGGGTCCTTGGAATTGGCGAGCTTGGACTCCACGACTGTCACAATGGTATATTTTGTTTTTCAGCCTTAGTTTTTTTTTACTTTGAACCTCAGGCTTGATGGTCAATGTCCAGTGACGCAATTGCCATAGACTCAAATCCCCTCCCCCTCCACCCTTGGCAGAGGTTGTTGTGACTGGGCCTGAAACCCTGGTCTGAATTTACAATAGCCCAGCAACAGCAACAAGCCAATGAACTGGCAACTGTCCTACTTGTGCTCAATGTCCTCCTCGTCACTATGGGGCATGACACTTTGAGCTCCAACACTCCTGCCGATGCACTGCCTGCTCGAGTGTCTCCTCACACAGGTAGAGATGATGAAGAAACTGTTGACCTTGATGTCAGCGGAAGTGAAGAGGAGGACGAGCCTGAGGAACAACCAGTTCCCAGAGCCCGAGCACGCCACAATGTGATTGCTCGGCACCCATCATTAAACACTGCTGCCACCGACCCATTGATGACCCAGAGCTCACAGAGTCGACTATTGACTTTGGCAGATATTCATTTTTTCTTCACAAAACGCAAGGGCGAAGATACAGTGTGCAATATTTGCCAGTAAGTAATATATTATGTTTACCCCAAAACAGAAAGACAAGATCCCTGCTCAATTTCCAATGGATTGGAACTTCATCTATTTTAGTCTCCGTTTACGTGTTGAACAATACCATCTCCAGCTTTACTTATTGGAGGCCGAAAAGAATGGATGGTGTTATGACTGACTCGAAGGATGAAGGACTAGAGATTTAAAGGAGCCCTTTGTGTTTGTATCAAACAACAAGGATTTCAGATAGACTAAGAGGTCAAGGCAGCACAAACTAAGAGGACTGAGGACTTAAAGGGTGGGCTAACTATTTATTGAGTAGCTCTAGCTTAGGGTTTACAATTACTGAGGCAAGTCTTTTAAGTATGACTGATGGAATGCAATGGAATCACATGGAAGGAGTGAGTCATCCACAGTATAGATGAGTAAGAAACTGCAGAAATATATGAGTACACTAAGCAAAGATAAGAGACAAGAGATAAGGTGATGATGAAGGAAAAATGAGTAATATGCAGCATAGAATGAGTCAGTGAAGCTGTAGATATCTAAAGTACAGGAAATAGATGATGTAGAGACAAAGGCATAGTGAAAGGAAAGATAACTCAAGCAAAGGAAAAAGAAAGGGGACAACTGTGATACAGATGTGATGCTATCCTTAAACAACAGCTCAAGATCTTGATTTTATTCACACATTCTGCACAAGAGGGTGCCTGGACTCACTACAGCATACAGTGAATACACTTACAATGTGTTGCGTCATTTTATGAATACAAAACCCAATCTGTGCAGAAGGAAAAGGAGTCTACTTTCTGAAGAAAGAACATGAAGAAGTGAGATTGCAGGGGAGACCACTAGGGAAGCTGCATGTGAGACTGCTTGGGAAGAACAAGCAGTGGGTGCAGTGGAGTGTGTGCACAATCAATTGATGAAATATAAGGCCTCTGAGTGGACTGCAACCATTTGGGTATCTAAATCCAGCGATGTAACAATTTTGGCAATATATTGAGAAGCTGACACATATTCAATTGAATTTCGGGAGGTTGGCTCATCCAAATGTGGTCATTGTCGAGCGCACTGTTTGTGAACAGAACTTCTTCTTCATTGTCATCATTGCTTAGCATTTCTTCTTCCTCATTGTCAATGAGGTTGGAAAGAAGCCCCTCAACAACTGTAGCACCAGAATGCTCAGTAGTTAACTTCTCCATCTGTTGGTACCATCACCATGCTTGGTTGCAATGGTGTATAAGCTTCTTGCCCTAAATCAACAGTCAGAATGCAACCCATGTTAATAGGCAGGACACATACATCAGGGCTATGTGTACGGTAACACTTCTATGCCTGAAGTGCCTTCATCAACATTTGTGCCCTGCATTTCACTCCATACATGTCCGGAATTTATATAATTCAGAATTGCCTTGTGTACTTTCTTGAGCTACAGATGGAATGAGACCAACGCCATTCGACGGACATGAGGAACATGCTACATGGAATTTGTTTTTGACATTTGAAATCCCCTTATCAGCACCTAGTTCACCTGCAACTTGATCGAGCCCTTCCTGAACTAATCCTGAGGGGTAGGAGGTATATCATTAAATAGAATTATCAATGATATTCAGACTTGTGATTGATATGTTAAGAAACACCAGTCTAACGACTTTTGAAGGAGTAGCATATGAAAACACTCTGTAATGCACATCAGCAATATACATAGAATGTTTGAGATGAGGAAAATTACCTTGGTGAGAAAAAGAGAAAAGAGGAAGTTTGTTGAGGAGACTCTACAGAAAAAACAAAAAGGGATAAGACCTATTCACAAGAGTCTGTTTTGAATTGACAGTGTCAAGTAAGGAACCACCAGGATTTGGATGACCTCCAAGTCCATGACTTGACAAGTCAGGGTTGGAGTGAGTGTCCTGTCACTGAGTTTATAGAGGATTCCTCAGCAGCATGAAAGTTAGCATGTGCAACGCCAACCCTGATTACCCAGGTAACCATCATGGAGATTGTGTCCACCCTGTAAAGGCTGATACATGGGGCCTATATTAATGACCTCTGGTTGGACTCTCTTGCATTCATGTTGATATACACAAAATTGTGTTGATGATGTGGGTGTTTAAATCAATAGATTGTAGTAATATATGAGCTGGCATACAAGAATTGACAATGTGAGGCTCTATGATGAGATCCAGAACTGGCATCATTTCATTCACGATATATCCAGCCATTCAGTATATGTTCATTTCTTCTCTTTTCTATTTTCTATTTGTTTTCACACAGCCTATGTGGTTTGCTGACATTGGAACATATGATGTACTCCTTCAAACAAACCTCCAAATCAAGATTCCTTGTTCAAGTTAGTGGGTTGCTGTCTTGGAAACAACCTCAGGTTCAGGTTCCAAGTAACAGGTCTTGGGTGGCTCAGATGGCCCCTACCAGTGCCAGTGGAGGTGGCAGTCATAGCCTAGGAGGGAGTATCATGTCAACTCAGACATGAGTGCTAACCAGAATGTCATATACTAGACATTGCAGTCACATCACAGTCACAGTATGTATCTATTTTTTGAAATAAACTTTATTTATAATTTGGGTATATTATGTGTACCTTAGTGCTGACATATCACTAAACAATCTGAACAATGTATCAGGTGATTTCTTCCTGCATTGGGAGTCACATTTCCCTCAGGCCAGGAGTGAATACAGCTCACTGGCAGGCTGGGATAGGCTTCAGTCCTTTGAAGAGGTCCAGCCGCAGCTTGAGCCCATTGGGAGTGGTTCCCATTTTGATGGGAATGAGTTTTGTAAGTTTTTGTTTTATTTTACTCTTATTATCTATGCAACCACTAATGATCATGATGGTGATGTTATAGCAGACACCCATGACACTGGAAATCTAGATGAAGTAACTAATCAAAATTGCTAGCTATATGGGAAAATATTTTGGAAAATCAATGGTTCACTTCCAGGCACTTCACAGTGAGCCAAAATGCCAGTGCTATCCTCCAAGGTCAAGATTTTGAATCTAGTATTAAAACAATTTTTGCACAATAGGTACCTGGGCTCATTGGAGATGCAAATGAGCTCACTTGCATTGGCTTGCATTAGTTGATGCATACAAATACAAATCTTCCTTTCCTTATTCTAGTGACCCTTGCAATGATTATACTTGTACTTCTTCAGAACCCTGGATGTACTGTTTTCAATCTCATGATAGTTTCTTGCATTGAATCCATTCAAGGGTCGGTCATTGTCAAAGGGAATACAACAAGAACAAGACTAGCCTGCTTGGTTGGCTGTATTCAGGTTTTACTCTACATGGTCACAGTGTGCTAGGTAAGGCCATACTACATGAAGAAGAAGTATATATCAATATGACAGCCAAAAACTTATAACTAAATATGTACATAATACAATGATATTGAGGCACTCATGAGAGTGTGGATAAATGTCCAAAAATGTGTTCAAGACATTGTTTGCTTGGATTAGAAAGATGTTGCCAGTGTGTTTTGTGTACTTAATAAGTGTTTGTAATGGCTGCCACCATTCATAGTTCGGTTTATGATTAGCAGATATATGGTTGATAAATTACAGTTTTCAACAGACTTGGCATTTTTCAATTCTGCTGAGTTGAATCATGGAGCCATATTTCTTGCTTCATTGAAACCCAGATCAGGATAAATACATGTTCATATCCACAAACATTTCATCTGTTAAGTGGTTGAATTTGGTGATGTTAAAATATTACATGTTTCTTCCAAATAACAGTTTACCAATATCTTTATTCAGTTGAAAATTCTGTTGAGACAAATATTTGAAGCAAATATAAAAGTTCTTTAAGTTGGTCTTATTTTCTATGCTTATTCCACTTCCTTTGAGTAAAATTTAGAGCAAAAACTGTGACAAACAGTAGAAACCTAAAACTGAAATTTCAGTTTTGTATCATGTATAAGGAGCACAAGAGTCACACGAGGACTATAAAACCCTATTCTTTGATTGTAGGCAGGAATCTATATTTTTATCTCCCTTTTTCATCTCGCAAGCACATCCCCCTCACCATATTAGCTTTCATTCCACCTCTCTTGACACGTTCCTGAAGGCAACCTAAATCCAACAAGGACTATGGCACCTCAACAAGGGGACAAGGACTAAGGGAGGGAATGTGTAGGATGGAGGGAATCCAACCAGAACAAGACTGGCTTGTCTGGTTTCTGCATTCAAGTATTTATACTACAGATACATGTGTATCTCCAACTTGTCAACCACTTTCCTTTAACCCTTATAGTCTTCATTCTTCTGAGCTTTCAAGTTTTTCTTTTCAGCAGACCTGGTAGTGGATGATTTGGCATCAGAGAGATGTATTTCATGTTCATAGTAGCTTTGGGCTTAATGGGGCCTGATTTGGCGACATGTGCGACTACACACCTGCGCCGATATCAATTGATCGACCATAGTAACAGTTTTTGCTCAAAATGATTCAAAGGACACCAGATTTATACCTTGATGAACTGCAAGAGATGCTCAAAGTATCTGGTGGGGTCAAGGTTTCACATGCAATATTTCCCAGTGGCGCTCACTATGTTGTTCTGGACTTACTATGAAAAAGGTGCATCTAAATCAATAATGTCCTCGTTGAAATGCTTGCTTATTTTCTAAATAACACACATTGCTGCAGAGTGATCAGCTGAAAAACGACTTGAATACATTACTAGAATCAGTCAGTATGAAGCAGGGCAGCTAGTTTTTGTCGACAAGAGTTCTGTTGATTGCAAGATCACAGATCACGGGTGTGTGTGATCGGTCAGTGGAACACTTGCCCAGTGCAAATCATTTTTTGTGTGTGGATGACGGTAAGCCATTATTTTTCTTATGCTGCTGCTGCTACTCATCTTGAAAACCTTTTCTGTGCTTCCAGCACTCTTGCTAGGTAAGGTATCATTCACTCTGACATTGTTGAAGGATCATTCTGTACTGAATCATTTATGGAGTTCATTGAAGGTCTGCTTGGCAAGATGCAGCCATATCCCGACTGGTCGCCCTTTTCATGTGTGCACTGTCAGCATATGGCACAACCAGGCCATCACCCTCCTGACCTTACCCCTCGGTGTGGGTGCATCCACATGCACACACACTGAATCGATATGGCACAACCTGCTTGTTCAACAGAGACTTTGAGAATCTGGTTGGTGAGGAAGATGATCAGCTTGTTGCAGATGACAAAGAGGAACTCAATGAGATATATGGGCTGATGAATGATACAGGGCACTCTAGCATTATTTGTTGCACCAACATTACTTGCCATCTCATGTGTCGTGGAATATGAGAACTCAATATTTTGAATTATCAGACTGGTGATGGACTACATGTAGTCATGATATCACAATATATTGCAAGTTCCGTGACATGTTCTGACATAAGCAACAAGTTGTGACTGACTTTGCTCACATGCTGTCGGGTGATCTCCACCATATCAGGTAATATCATAATTCTACAATTTTTGTAATGAAGTTTGTATGTCAAGTGTAATTGGACCATTACATAATTTGATTGTGAGGCTCTGAGTCTCGTGATCTTGGAGTCATGCTAGGTATAAGGAAAAGTTTAGGAGGTGGTTTATCACACAACAGCCCCTGCTTCACATACATCCAAAGCATGAGTATTCTAAAAATATTATATTGTTCAACATTGACTCATGTCCTAACTTCAGGCTAACCAACTCTGGTCGTGAAGCCATTTTAGACTATCCAAAATGTCATCTGATTTATCTTCAACACTAGCTATCCAAAATCTCAACCCTCCTATTATAAGGCTGGACCAACAACAAGGAATACATTGCCAGGAGTTTCTACTGGGATAGACCTCATGGCATCAATGTCCAGCTCAGTGAATTGTATGGCGACTTTTCCCGAGTTCTATGATTGGAATTGACTCTGAGTTCTCTCTGCACAATCTCGAATGTGAAATAAGTAACTTGAACTAGCAATAATATAATGTCATGTTATTCAAGTTTATTAAAGTAAACCTTATGGAGTCCAAGTCAGTGGAACCAATTTGTCCTTGAACTTGAAGCTCTCAAAAGTGAGCCCATTGGGATTCAGAATTCTAAGTATGGAAACATACTCTTGATCTTCCAGGACCAAGTCATCATCAGTTATATATTACATCCTAAGATAATATGTTTAGCTCATGTCAGTGAGTCATTGGCAGCAAAATGATCACACTGCCACACATATAAATACTCAGTTGCATCCTCTACTATTACTGTCAGTAGTACAGAACAACATGAATTCTGTGGGCCTCCGAAACCTCCCTCTTTTCTTAATTGTTGGGGTGATCCAAAATGTATCCTTGACTCCAAAATCCACTATGATTCTCATAGTCCATAAATGATCTACACCCATTTGATAGGGCTGTCACAGGTTCAGGTAATCCACTCTGCATGTGTTGGACTAGTTGGTATACCATATAGGTATGGTACCTATGATCATTTTGGTACTGCTTATATCTTATCCAAATGGAACATATTGCTTAGAAAATGGCACCAATGTAAGAATTAGATTTTATTATGACACCAATTTCCTTTTTAGGTAATATCTTCAGATAATTGTACATGTCAAATGAGTCTTGACATGTACAAACTCAACACATGCCACAGCCTTGACTATACAAGACGCTACATGAAAGACAAGTCGCTGTGTGTGCTTCACGTGCTAAATAGTAGGTACTAACCAAATCCACTCTGGCTAAGTGTGTCCAGTGTCCACAAGCAATCACCAAGAAATCAATGAGAAGGCACATCACAAGTGCTGTGAGGCCAGCCTAACTCTCGATCACAAACCAAGGTCAGTCATCTGTGTAGAGTGGTCTCACCACATTTCCAAATTCTCTTCATTTCGAAAGCAGTCAGTGCAACCCTCCCCTCAATGAATATATGTATTGTGGAATATTCACTCCAGAACATCTTTGGCAAACCACTATACTTATTGATGGATTCATTATGCACCAACTACATCACCACCAAGTCTTATCATCCTATCATTGTGATACACACCACCATAGGGGATGTGGAGCGCACTTTGCATGATATTACTGCCAGTGGTACTGCTGAAATAGAGCAGTTTGTAGGGCTACGGAGTGTCGGGACTACTTTACAGGTCATAGAAAATCTGTGATTGGCAATGATGGAAGGACAGGATGTGGTGAGATGCGATGGTGGCGGTTTTTCCTATACCAAACACTTGCCATATCATGACCTTTCACTTCACTAGAACTAGATTTTTTCTCATGCTCTGCTCTACCTTGGTGTGTTTTCCACAAACACCATACTTCACAGCAAGAAAATCTATTACATTTTTGTATCACTCTCGATCAGTGTTACATTAAAAACCAGTCACCTCTGGTTCCTACTCGACACCGAAGTAGCGACGTCCATAGTTAATCCATAGCCAAAAGGTGGTGTGTGACTGCCTGCTGGCACTGCAACTGTAGCATGCACATGCGCTCAGCAGACTGTACGGACAAATCAGCCTTGACTCGGTGGGACCGGAGACTTATGATAATGTAGACTTACTACGTTCAAGGGAGGCATAGTAGACAGGAAAGGAGGGCAGTTGGTTTGAAAATGGCAATGGAGGAGCACGTTGGAGTCCTTATATATCATCTTGCAAGTTTCTCAGGCACGTTAGCAAAATCTAGCCTAGTCATACATCACTTTGTACATCAACTGTGCGACAGGAAAGGAGAAGGAAGCCCAATTTCAATTCAATTACTGACCTTCTATAGTTACTCATTCCCCTGGATAACCCTTGTCTTCACTTTTTATCCTGCCATGCCACGCAAAGGCCATAAGGCTAAAAAGGTCCAATTCACCAAGTATGTCAGTGAGCAGGAGCAAGTGAAGTATCATCATTTTCAGACCTACCATGTGCATGAAGACGGTAACCTTACTGTGCAGTCGAGCTTTATCGAAGCAGAGATGGCCAACCAGATGGATACTACATCCAACCAGACAGAAGCACTGGGCTCATTGGAACCCGATGGGGAAAGCTTTCAAGATCATCTTCCAGCAGACTTCGATACACAAACTGGGCTATTTGGAGACAAAGGCATTTCAGAGCATCCTAGAAAAAAAACAGTACCCAGTGTCAGTGCCATAGATGTCTCACTCATCAGATGTCCTATCTGACTGCCAACAGTTCCATCTGCTTCTTCAGTGGCTCCCTGAGCGATCAGCTTTCCTGAATGAGGTCATTCGCCTTGAGGGGTGGGGTGGCAATCTTCTGGATACATGTAGTTGTGGTGGTGAGAACTTGCCTCAATACTGTTGTGAAGACTGTTTAGGGACTCACATGATGTGTTTACAATGCATCCTTTTGCATCATGTGACCTCTCCTTTGCACAGGATTGAGGTACGTACACATTTGTTGCCTGTTCCCTTCACCAAAACTGATGAGAGTCCAGCATTGGAATGGCGAGTTTTTCGAGCACATTAGTTTAAAATCCCTCGGCCTTCGCAATTCAACTTGGTTACCCACCAGGAGAAGCTTGCTACAATCACAGGTCTGCCATTGGCGACGACTTTGTCATTATCGACACAAACAGGATCCATGTGATTGGTCTGGACTTCTATGGCTGTGAATTGGCACAGATACACTATAAACAGCTTCTTCATTGTTGTCTGTTTCCGGTGACGATGACAGGCCCCCAAACTGCTGCAACTTTTGGAGTTTTAAAGGTGTTCCATCTCTTTTCTCTGGAATAAAAGTCCTCTGCTTATGAATACTACAACAGCTTCGCCCGACTCACCGATAATGAGAACGACACTCTATGCGGAGCCTCGAGATGGAGGCAAAGGTGTGATTTATGGGGGTGCAAGCCTATGATGCTTGCCTATGGTCGCTCTGCGGGTTTATGGGTTACCATGTGTTGTATCTTGATGATGGAGGTGAAGTAAGTGAGGCTCAATTCACAGCAGACGCTAATGGGTCAAGGTGAAAAACAGTTTTCAGCTGGACCCTATGCCGATGTATATCTTTGAAAATCAACATTCCCTCTTATCACTCCTTCTATATTATGCTACTTTTGAGAAAGTCCTGGCGGTGCAGAATTCTTTACTGGGATGGAAAAACTCGTCCCACTTTGAACGACAGAGATCAGCAGGTCCGGCAAAATGTATGACTCACAAGGAATTCTTCTGTATTCTTTTGAAGATGTGGGATGCTTACAATGATGAAAATCAGCCTTCTTCCAATGACACTCTTTACATCAAGAGTAAACACAGTCTTTCAGAGAGACTAGTCCAGAAATAGTTGTGATGATTGTTTGCTGCAAGTACTGGTGCTCTTGACCTGTTATATTCTTTACATGTGACATCACATTCGAGTAATGCTATGTACCAACTCACTTGTTGGGATCCAGCCCTTCTTTACACTATTTGAGTATATGATTAAAGAAGAACTTCTGCAAAGTGTGTAGAAATTTCAAGAGTGAGAAAGGCTCACAAGTGGAATCAGCAAAGTGCCAGTCCATCATAGAAGATGCTATACACCACTGAGATTGAGCTCCTGTTGAACTGGATAGTGTCTTGGCTTTACTAGCAAGTTTGGCTTTGGTGAGTGACACCTCAATCACAAAGAGTTTAGGTGCTCATAATTTGCTAGCTCAACAAGTTCCTCAACAGAATCCTGAAGGATATGACAGTATAGAATATACAAAAATATGCCACTTACTGTCTTGCAGATCCAGGACATTTTTTGCTGCTAAAAGAATTTCCTTCAATGAGGCTTTGTTTTCACCTGCCACCCTCTTGGAATATGGCCAGCCTATGGAATTGATTGACCTATGTGCATAGGTCAAAACCTTCTGTATCTTCTGTGAGCACTATGACAAATTTGGTAACTGCTTATGATTCTGATGTTGGGGAGGACAGTCATGGTTACCCTCATCCCTCAGAAGAGAAGAGGTGCATGAAACCAATATTGAGGGGGATGAGTAACGTGAAGAAACACTGTCTCTAATTACTTTTGTGTTCAGAATCTAGTGGAATCCTGGATACTGAAGGGAAATCATTGTATCATTGATGACAGTTTGGAGTGAGATAGTACATGTTAAAGCATTTCAAAATCAAGCAGGTGGTAGAATCTTTCAGAAAAATAACATAAGAAATGAAACCACTTAATCATGGAGCAAGAAACTGATGGAGCCTCTGGTGCCAGACCTTCTTCTGATCCAAAAGGATACCAGGTGGTCGCACTTCCAGTATAATGCCCTTGAAAAAGCCATAGATATTCTTGACAACCTTCTCAATCCCTGCATTTTGAGACACTACACTCTGGCTGATGAAGAAGATTCTCCTTCTTATACACCAGAAGGGCAGCTATGAGCTTCCATCCAAAGTGATATTAGCAAATTGAAGCCCAGTAAAAAAATGATAACAGTAGACTACTTACCCAACTAACAAATGGTGGCTCCTGTTGCAATGGTCATCTCAGACATTTGTGTGATGTGTCCTGTGTGCAAGCCGGTCAGTAGAGTGGCCTGTTTCTTGGATAGTGGGGAAATGAGTTTTAGGAAGAGATTCCAGGGCTTATCCATTCCAAGTTTGCTCATGCATGGGTATTGCAGCAATTTTTTCTGGTCTTTGATCCAACGTCTCTTTGAGTGATTATTGTATGCTCATTTGAGGGCGGATATACTATAGGAGAGGAGTTTTTATGTAGCAGGGAAGACATTGAGAGGAAGAGTTGTTCGTCTGAGTTAGGGCTCCTTTACACGCTTCTTCATTTGCTTTCTTGTTGTCTTCTACATTTTTGTGGCCTGGTATCCGAGTCCAGTGTATGTAGCGATTTCAGGTCCGGTCCAGTCCGGTTATTTGCCTTTTTTGGGCATAACCGTAACCGAACCAGTTATGGAAATTCCTTATTAGGCAAAAAACCGGACCGGACCTACCAAAACCGGTTACAATCGGTCTTTGTCGGTTCGCGAACTGGCTAAAACCGGTTATGAGGACATGGAAAAATACTACTCATTCTTAGCGTTCGACTCATATTTTTGTCATACATTTTGGTTCACATGGTCCCAGGATATGGCCGTTTTAAGATTTGATCGAATATATGACTGTCAGTAGCCAGAATAATTGATCTCGGATACATCGGGAGGTGATTCTCACGCTTAGCGGTGGCTGTACCGAATGTAGTACACACCCCTATCTGTCATCTGACCGCTTATGCACATCAAACGGTTGAAACTCGGATGTGCTATGACCAATCTCGACCCTTGTGGTAGTAAAGTCTAAATAAATTCATAGCAAAGTCATATGTGGACGTACAAATATGGAGAAAATATGTAAAATTCGGTGGAAGTAGGGGGATATGGGAGGAAAATCAGCAAGGCACCGGTCACAGTTTGTACCCGGTTACGACCGGTTTTTCAGCAGTTATGTTTTTTTTTCATAATTCTTGTAACCTTAACTGTAACCGAACCGTAACCGGCTGTAACCGGACCGCTTAGGCGGTTACAAGCGGTCATGGTTCGGTTTGGTTACGGTTTTTTAGCAGTTATGCGACTGGACCTTAAAACACTAAGTGTATGTAATGTCTTCGGTTTGTAAGTCGTGTTTCAATTTTGCTTGTCTGATTAGTCTGTGGAGGTGATGGAGTATATAATGCCAGTGTCCCAGTTTTGTTGTTGGTTTTTCACAAGATTTTATAGCCGCCTGGTTATCTATGAGTATAGATACAGGGCTGGGCAAGTAGGGGAGCGACATTAAGATCTTCTCTACAAGTGTTACGCCTACTGCCTCGGCTTCGTATACTATGTGTTGTTCCGGTTTGCCTAGGTAGTAGCATAAGGTTTTTGAGGGTGAGTTGGTCAGCAGGTGGCTGCTGCTCCTATGCCTTTTTCGGCAATTTCGACCAATTCTTCAATTGTGGTTTCAGCATTTGGGACAATATGACTGGTAGAGGGTTGTTATGTGTGAGCAGTTCAATGTTGTCTAGTTTGATGGCATAAGTGTTAAACAGGTAGTGTAGTGTGGACCTGTGATGCTTGATCAATTTGTTTGCTACTCTCTTGACGTAGACTTGTAGTGGGTGTGACTGGGGAACAGCCACTAGTAGGTGCAGGGTGGATTGGTGGCATAAGTTTTGTATCTGGTAGATAATCGGCCAGGTGTTGCTAAGTATCTTGAGTGTGTCAGTGGGAGTGGTGCACATAGCACTGGTGACACTTAGCATGGCTATTCTTTGGACACTATTTATCTTTCTTATAGCTCCCTTGGATCCTGCCATGCAGGCACTGTTTATTGCCATGTATATGGGTCAGATCCAGATGGCCACCACGTATAGAGTTTTAGGGATGGTGACTGCTAAATAAAGGTGCTTCATCAGCGTGACTGGAATGCCAAAGGAGCAGGAGAAGAGGCATCTTAGTTGCAGTGTGTAGAAAGTTGCTTTGGCTATTGCGTATGTGATTTGGGCAGACCAGTTTAGCATGTGGTCGATAATCACACTGAGGAATTTGTGTTGCAGTGTTGGAGTGATGGTGGTGCTGTTGAATTGGTAGTATTCACTTTACTTTATTACTTGCAATTCTAGACCGGTCCAATCTAGACCAAGTCTCTTTTTTATCTTATCATTTTCTCTGATTAGATTAGAGCTGTTATTGCCATTGGCTTGACTCAGCTATGACTGAGATAGTAATGCTATTCACCATTAGTAAGCCACATATCTGCTGACTGATGACTTACTCACCACGCTGACAGATCATGTAGAGTTACTTATGCTATTGGCTAGAACCTCTTACATGATACTGTAGAATGTTCTCGAACATTCCTTTCCACAACATGTACAAACACATATTGTAGTATATAAGGTCCTAAGCCTGACCCTTGAACATCAGGTCGCTTTCACATACAATTAGTGATTGATACCTCGTCTTAGCTCTAAACACTTCGACTCAATATACCTAGTAAGTTTTTACTAGAGAATTAGCTCCCTCTATTCTGTTCTATTCAAGAACCCTCAGCTACACTATTAGAATATCCACATAGGATTTCTAAAGGTTATTCGCCCCGCCTGGACTAAACGTCGAGCCCGTCGTTGTGCACTCTGATGCCTTGACAAGTGACACGCACAGAGCTCGAAGCTGTTGAGCAGCATCTTCACCTTCTGGAACTTGGTCTCTAGGGCTTCTTACCACCCAAAAGAGATTTATGTTCCACCTGGTAGGCGTCAATCTTCTGGTTCCTCCCATCACTTCATCCTTCAATACATTGATACTTTTCATCCCTTCCTCCTGTAATCCCAACTTGTTTCCCTCGTCCATCCTTTTGTCCCTTTCAAGACCGTCGCTGCTCTGAAGAAAGAGAGAGGACTACATGCCTGCGAGATATTTCTCTGCTTATTTCCTGGACTTCTCACCTACTCGGATGACCTAGTCATACCTATACCGGTGTTCTTGACGACGACCTCTTCCTCTATTGCCCCAAGTGTAGTACACCTGGGAAATCTAACCAGTGTTGCTCCCATTGTCATTTCGTTTTTCCGACCTTCCTCTACACAGATTCTGTGTTTAATAGAGAGGCTCAAGCCACAATACAACAGGCAACTCCTTCATCGTCATCTTCTAAGTGTCCTAGAACTCATCGTTCTCAGACCCAAGGTACTCTGATTCCTCATTCCAGTTACCTAAACCGAGGTCCAGACCAAACACTTTTTTTTCATTAATATATATATATATATAATGTCAGCCACAACCTTGGCCAGGTGATGCAAACCATGATGTGAGTCTGAATGCACAACTTGAACATAGAATTTTTATGATGCAGTTTTCACAAACTTGTCTGAAGTGTGAATGCACCACAGATGTGCAATTGATGTTTACACCACTGGGTGAGCTGGTTAATTGAAATATGCAACAAAAGGAGAAAGCCCATTGGTGTAACATCTTCAGGCATGTACATTGTCTCAACTTGTATATGTACTCCTTGGAGTCTAATTATGAATATTAATTTCTAGAGAGAAGGGTGTCTCTGCAGCCCACTAAATGTGCATACCTCAAAGGAAGTGTCTCAACTCTGCATATACATATACCAGTAGCGAGGTACATGATTGGTGTCAATCTTGAACTTGTACATTGAATTCTCCTAGTATGTTATTGTATGTAGTACCACTCCTTGCAAAGCTTGGCATGCTAATGTACATATGCACATAGGTCTCATGTGAAAGAGAATGCCACGGAAAAAAATAGAATACAGAAAAAAAATGACAAATCACACAAGTGATCTACAATAATCTATATTTATGTGCTAGAGTTGACAGTTGTAGAGGGGAAAGAAGTGAAAGCATAGCTGTGAGTTTGTAGTTGCTTTTTGTAATGCCCTGTCACAGCTCTAATTGGTGCTTATGTAATGATCTTCAATGCTACTGATAGATACATCTTGTATCTAGAGACAATTTGTCAGGTTCACTGAAAAAAAAAGGCAACACAGAATGCTGATATACATGATGACAAAAAATGACAAAGATGGACTGGGCCTATGATAGGTACCTAGTATGAATCCTTGACAAGCTTATAGACCAAATTTAGAATAGAGATCATAAAAACCATCCTCAAACCATATGGCTATCCATAACTGTTAATCATGAGCCATGCAATCAAAATAAAAAAGAGGATATTGACTTTTGACAGCTTCAAAACCATTTTGACAACATTACCCAACCATCTCCAGTGACTGGATCAGTTTAATTTAGTCATGATTCGAATGACACTTACATCAGATGAGATCCAGCTCATGGAAAACATGCTGTACTGCTTGATTCACTTGAAACATTCAGAGCCATCAGGCTGTATTACCTTCTGAAAGATCTCCATAAAAGTGGGCAATGTGAGGTTGGATTGCAAGGCAAGATCTAGAATTTTCCACATGGCTGTTGAAGTCCAGCTGCAAGGTGGTATAAGAACAATACTCAAGTTAGTATCATTACGTGCCATTGTTTCTATTCTCATGAAACATAGCAAAGCCAGTCATTGTATTCCATACCATCCCAGAACTATCCAAATGCATTTTCACAACTATCCCAAAACTATTTTTAGAACTATTTCTGAAACATCACAGAAAGATTCCAATTCCTCCATTTTACATTGAACCCTTTTGAAGGACACATCATTGCTTAGGTTCTTTGGCATTCAAGAGCCATATGGGAATAATCAAGGAGAGTGGAAATGGCTTCCTCTAATGGTGCTCAGGGACAAAACTCTTGTGGTGCTTTCATATACTTTGGGTTCAGTATTTGATCTGATCATTGTTATTTACTACTCATGCATATTTTGATTTGCATCAGTATGCAACATCAATCTATGCAGAGTATGCACCAGAATTGGTAGTATATGATGCTCTCATTGTTCTGCTAGCTGAACTTGGATTTTCCCTGTAACTAGTTGTTTTATATACCCTCCTTTGAATCACTTGCTTGATTGAATGTGAAATATGAGCATCTGTTTTTTTCCAGTTGCACAGTTTAATGATGTCTCTCAATGTAAGTCACATACTGTTTGATGGAAATTGTGGATGGGGCATCAAACAACAACTATGACATCCTCAAAGAGCTCAAATCCATCACAGACACTGTGACACTGATCAATAAGGATAATCTAAGTCCTATCTTGCAGACATGGTCACCCGGGCCACCACCGTTGGACATCCAGTTCCCCATCTTATACTGTGAGCATATATTTCAATGTATTCTTTATTGTTCAATTTATGCCATCCTACACGACCAGGCTGATATGTGGTCTCACATTGCAAGAGAGACTACATTACTGCTATCATGAGAACTCCTCACCTGTCCAGGGAGTCGGACGGGACCCAGACTGTTGTCCCTTCTCTCGTATTTTCCGAGTCGACGGTCTTACATTTTGTCGACATCACAATCTGAAAGGAGCACCAGCTCTTTAGTAACACCCCTATGTCCAGTATTTTCTAAGTTTCCTTCGGTTTTCGGTGATTGAGATGCCTTATAGTATCTCGTGTGGCATTTGAATTGGTGTTAGAAGGCCTTAGGGTGATGTTAATATCAGGGGTGGATGATGATAAGATAAGATGTGGTTATATGATGATCTCGGCTGTTCCTAGGTCAGAACACAGGGCAACATGTCCATATCACCACCCAGAACGACACTGGCTTACTGCCGAGTTCTGTAACTGTACACTCGGGTAGCATTTTGTAGTTGCTGAATGCATTCTGTTGAGCACAGATGTGGGTGCTTGCACCTCAATCTGTAATCCACAAGTAATAGAACTCGGCCTCCTCAGCTGCTTGCATTTCAGCATCTGATATTTACATGGGTGACAAAACTCTCAGTGATCTCTTTGTCGCTGTCTGAACCCTCTGTGGAAGCCAAATGACTTTTGCCTTTCCTTTGCCTTGATCAGGCAGCTTGCTGGTACCCTGCTGCCCTTATTCAGTGGATTCTTCCAACAATCGGCATCTATATGCCCAATTTTCCCACATATGCCACATTTTGGCTTCCCTTCCCAGCAGCACTTCTCTGTGACGTGATTAGTTCATCTGCAGATGGCATAAGGCAAATGAGATTGCTTGGACACCTGGAGGGAATTCATGTTGTAAGCCGTGCTGCTGTCCTTCTCTTGCCTTTGCTTCACTTCATAAATGTCGTCATCTGGTGGATTTCCTATACCATAATGGGGTTGAGGTTGTCCAACATTGAAAAAAAATTGTTGAAAATAGAGGGATAGGTAAATCTATTCACATCCAATGGTCATGGAGTGAACAATACCATGATGACCAGAACTTGAAGGAACATTTGAAATGGCCCTCCAAATCTGATATGCCAGAGTGGGACAGTATTACAATAATGGAATTCTTTGCATTGATCATCACATTTACCATACCAGCACTCTGCAAGCCTCACATTGTCCCAGCTCTTGCCTTGCCCCTGTCTCAGGTCATCTCTACCCTCATGTTATGAAGAATATGCACTGCAATCACTGCCTCCTGCTAGAGAATGTATGCCAGTGAATGGCTCCATATTTTGTGACACCATCATTACCCATGCTTCCAGTTCCAGCCGTTAGATCTGACAGAGACTCGGAGTCATTTAGTGGCAGTTTACTGGGCCTTTTGAGTCAACACCATCATAAAACCATCCTAAATTCACCAAAATCAAATCATCTTGAAACCAATTCCAAATCAACTCCAGAGTATCTGTGACATTAAAGTTAGTGTAATATATAAGTTATATCCCAAAATCAGCAAAAATAACATAGAAATATATGGAGAAATTCTTGAATAAATATTAACTCTAGTGTCAAAATTTGAAATTTATTGAGGGGATCCAATGTGCCTGTGCAACCTAGCAGCCAGCATCTTTTTAGGGTGAGATGTACAAGACAGAATATAGGTAGTGAAAAGCAAATTGTAGCCCAGAAAGCCAAAATATTATATCAACCGTCAAGAAACCAGCGATAGCTTTGTAAATCAAATACACCAACTCTATCATCATACACTTAATTTAGCTTCCAGCATCGTTCATTTACCTGGGCCTGTGGCCCTTCTATTGGCCACCGGACGGGTCTGCTCAATGAGATCATGAAGATGGATGTGGAGCGGGGTTATGAATGAGCCCTGGGAGGGAAACTCAGCTTTGGACGGGGTCAACGTCCGCATGTAAGACAAAAAATTCCCCCTGTGACACGGGGACCTCAGACTGCTGAAAAAAACCCCATGCATTGGAATGCCTCACAGGAGAGGTGAACTATTTGGTTTCCTGGATAATGGCCAGAACAACGACTGCGAGATGGGGGAGATTCTGGACATATTGACACAGCTTGTTAATTCATGCGACCGCTTTTCAGAAAACGCGCATTCGCCGACTAAGACATAGTGAGGAGCGCCATCCGAGAGACCTCATTCACCTTGGAGAACAGGCCAACAGCACATACCCAGTCACATTGCTCCTGTGTCCTTTGAAAGTGTTGCTTAACACTTGGAGATGCAACCTTGACAGGCTGGAACCTATACACAACCCAATGAAGGAGCCCACCTGGGCAGTATTGGATAAATGATTGCCAGATTTGGTGAGATAGAATGGGAACATATGATCTACAGGCAAAGATGGCGCAAAGTCCACAAGCCACGTTGGTGTTGTCAAGGTGCTTAAGAGTCACAACACAGGCACCACAATTGAATGTGCAAGTAGGAAAAATGCTATTCTTGAATGGTTTCTTCAGCCCAGTATACCTCTCAAACAATGCATTGAGGTTGACTTCATAGTCCTTGCAAAGCCTCGGTGAATATAACACAAAGCAGCCTAAATGAACAGTGAGGAAGATGGGCAACAAAATGCACTACTCATGAATCTGGAAGCGCAGATGAAATTGACATCCTCACACAGGTCATTAACAATCATTGGCCTTGTTTCATGGGCTTGTAGGCAAGGTTTCCAGGGGCCTAGAAGCATGCCTCAGTTGGGCACTAGCAGGCTTCTACACATGGAATTCCACCAATACATTAACCATGGAACTGATTAACAAATCAGTGAAAATTATTGCTTGAGCCTTGTAAATGAAGTCTATTGCAGCTCTGAGTTCTCACAGTGAATACAGTCCTTCAGAGAGAGCAGTCCAGCAATAGTTTTGATGATTGTCTGTTGCAAGTGCTAGTGCTCTTGACCTGTTATCTTACATGTGACATCCTATTTGAGTAATGCTGTGTACCAAGTCACTTGTGATGACTCTGTGAGAATCTAAATTGTTGGGACCCAGCACTTCTTTACACCATTTGAGTATATGATCAAAGAAGAACTTGTGCAATGCCCCACTTTTCAAACTTGAAGATGCATAAAGGTGTCCACCCCATCAGGATCAGCTTCAATGCTAAAAACCTCCTGGCTGCCAAAGTAGCCTTTGTCAGTTGATGCCAACAATATATTAGTAAGAAGTGCCACTAACTAAAAAATACCTGACACTTACCTATTGGGTTGAGGCTCTCAGGAATACACTCTGGCAGAGCTGGTTGGCTATGGATTTAAGGTTGAGGAATGGAACAGCTGGTCAGTTTCTTTTTTTTTAATAAACCACACTAACTCTGCCCTCTTCAGAACTTCAACCACCATTGTTGATCAGGAAGACCACATCATGATAATCCTAGCTGGCTGACCAAAGGGCCAGGATTGCACTTGAACTTGGATCAAATAATAAACTTTTAGTAATGAAATCTATAACTGTGAGTGAACTCACCATATTCTGAGTCTGCCAGTGTTGAATATTTATGGAAGACTTTGTTTCTATGCCTGTGATAATTGGTCCTTTGCCAATCAAGACAAATGTGAGCGGCTCTTCATTGAACTGCTCAACAGCTTTGATGACAGATGGCCAGTGAGGAGAAGGATTTTCCCCGACATACCTTTGGATGTCATATTAAATGACACGCAGTTGCTGGCGGTGGAGATACAGATGTACAACCTGTTGGAAGTAAGCCCTAGCTTGTTGCAGTTATGGAGACAAAACAGAGGTTTAAAATCCAGCTGATATAATAAGCATAGGGCAAGGGATCTTGTCCCAAACCTAAAGCACTGGCCTAGAAGTTCGAAATATAAGCAACCAACTGGCATGTTTGAAATCCCACTTACTAATTCCTTTTTGGTAGACCTTGCAGCATTGGATGCTATCTTGGCTAGCCTTTGATAGTTATTGACTGCCAGCGATAGCCTGCAAGTAGAAACAGTAGGCAGCTGGTTGACAATACAAAGAAAATCTTGCAACTACAAAATTATAACATCCTCAAGACCTCAGCTGCAGAATGGAGAGGAATACTAAATGTCACATACCTTGGAGGGAGGGGAACCAGGTTCTTCATGCAGCTGCTCTGATACATTCACATATAGTAGGAGAAGTTGGTTCTGCTTTAAAATCAGCTAAGAACACTGTGTTTGAGTCAAGAAGTTCCAGATCAGTTAATCTAACAGATTACCATACATTTGATGAGCTTCTGTTGGAATATTTGTTTAAGCATGGTAGAATAGGAGGTGTGGTGGGAAACTGAAAATTTTCTTCACCGCAGTGCCGGGTCACTTTTTGATTACATAATTTGATTCAACTACCTAGATTTAACTACAACAGCACGGTGCCACGACATACCAATGGTGGCCATATCATTGTGGTCACATCATGGCATATTGTGTTCGTATACCATCGCCCCAGTTGTCACATCATGGTGCAATGTCACATTGTTCATCATTGTGCCGTACATCATGTCAAGGATGAGAAGACGAGGACGATAGTTACTCACCGTCAGTGGTGTGGCTGTGTCAACAAGTGTTTTAAGGTCTGGTTGTGCAACTGGCACACAACCAGCAACCCAACTGAACCCGGTTGCCGGTCTCAGAAATTTCTAATTGACTAGGTTGCAGTTGCACATTTATTGAAGATCACCACCCAATCTACTTTCAGCCAAGTTTGAGGAATATGATTGGACTCGAGTGGCACTGTTCCACGGAGAATCCACACACATCACATTCTACTAAGTACAAACTTTTACTCATCAAATGAGAAGTAACGCCGACCATACACAATCCTCTCCAGAGGTGCATCAAGTTCTAAGGTAAGGCTAGTATTAGCAAAGACCGGGACAAGAGCAGCAAGCCACCTATGAGCTACACCATCTGGTTGTGCTCCGTGTGATGGAACTGCATGGGTTAAATCTTGGCTTAACAGATATGTACCACCTTGATACACAACTGATTATTAACAATATGTATAGCAATACTATAAGATGTGAATGCATATTGCAGGCAAGATGCAAAGCCATACAGAACACAATCAAGACCTACCATACTGCAGCTGTGGCTCTCAATCCGCCCTTTTTGGAGGAGTTCACACTTCTCTCAGAGACTCAAGAAGATATTTGGAGATGACTATGGGAAGCACCTGCAGTTCATGAAATTATGCATCTTTCGCGCCACATCAAGTGAGCAAAGGAGGAGGTCACGTGTTGCAATGTTGAGTTGCATTGACTCTGTATGGCCATTGTACACGAGGGTATTCTTTTGCATCAAGTCCTCCAATGCCTCAAGTCTGGCAATAACCCCATCTATGGAGCAGTTGAGGAATATGTTACCTGCCATCTCCACATCAACAATCAAGTTTTGGGTTTTTCAAGCACAATCTTTGGACGGGTTTTTCCATATACAAGGATACTGAAGATCCATCTGACATACACAATGATGACAAGTTGTTTGATATTGATGATGATGAATCGGGTGATACTGTTGCCAATATGGTGGACTACATAGCAGACTTATGAGTACACAATTTGTTTCAATCAATATATTGCCCTCTATCTATGAATTATGTTGATGGAAATTTTTCTTGTGCAATTTAATGTGATGACACAGGATGTTCTTGCCGCCCAAGTCCCACCAAACCAATCTGAAATTAGCTATGCTTGTGTTGAATCCAACCATGACAAATTTCGCTTTGGGCTGTTACCATCAAACTATGGGCAAAATCTACAACATGGGCTGCCCTGGAAGGCTTGTGGGAGCTGTAATAATCAGTTTTGTAGATTTAATCATAATTTGGGTGGCAGATTGATATGTTTTCGCAATTGAGAGGGCCTATGGATATCATGGGCTCGGCACATGCAGTAGGCACATCCCACTACTGCATAGACACATTACTGTCTATTCAGAATAGTTGTAAACACATTGTAGAAGCTATATAAAACACTTTTATGATATGTTTTGAAAATCTCCTAAATCTCCTCAGATTTAAATCGCTCACCACAGCTTCAAGTTAAATTGCATAATTAGTGAGTGTAAAATCATGGAAAGTATGGATCCAACAAACCCAGAAGGCAATACCATTGCCCTGATGATATATACATTAAAACATATTATATATAAATATAAGTAAAAATGTTGAAAATTTCATAAAAGCTAGTCTAGGGTGATGGTTAGGGGTCTATAGGGGATTGTAAACTGTTGGATATATACATATATATATTATCCACATTCCTACAACTTATGGAATCAGAAGAACATGTTTCAAACTTGTCAAACTTGACTACACTTTTGACTACACTTTGCTACACTTTCACTACACTTTTTACTACACTTTTTTTCGGGAATCCGCTACACTTTTCACTACACTTTTCACTTTACTACACTTTTCCCTACACTTTTTTTGGTAGTCCACTACAGTTGTTACTACACTTTGCACTACACTTTTTTAGTACACTTTACTAGACTTTTTGCTTTACATAAATGATTACATAATGGTTGTCAATGTTTAAAAGAATCACTTCCCACACCTTCAATTGTCAGTATAGCAATCCTAAAAAGTACAGTATATATATATTGTATGGATGCAGAAGATGCAAACATTGCCCTGACAACAACTACAAATATTACAAAACAGGCCTGTCCAATCATGAGATATCTCAAAGTCAGGCCTGTCCAATCATCATCCATTTCAAAATCAGGCCCTTCCATCCATTGGACATTCTCAAAGTCAGGCCCTTCCATTCATTGGACATTCTTAAAACAGGCCTGTCCAATTGTCACCCATCTCAAAGTCAGGCCCTTCCATTCATTGAACATTCTCAAAACAGGCCTATCCAATCATCATCCATCACATAGTCAGGCCTGTCCATTCATACCCCATTTTATATAAAGGCCAGTGTACGAACATGACCAATCACATAGTCAGGCCCTTCCATTCATATGCCATTTTTTTCCAAGGCAGGCCCTCTCCAGGGTGGCCATTCTTCATGTGATGTACGCAATCCAGGCTAGCCAATGCTATTGGAACAATTGGACTACATGGGGTCGGAAGTGGACTGCGACTGCGACAGATAGCGATCAATGTGATCCTTGATGCAAAGGATTCCGTTGTATAATGGGATGCGGTTCCCATCGGCGAGGTAAACTCGTTGGTCCGTACTGCGGGTTGCCTTTCCGGCTGCGATGTAGGCCTCCGAGACCTTGTTGCAGTTGCTGATGTAGTGTCCGGTCTCACCATAGAAGTTGCAGGTGCGACGGGAAGTGTTGAACACCTGTTGCTTGACAGTCTGGGGAAGCTGTGGGAAAGGAGAAACGTGGAAAGGGATACCTGTCGGAATGGACCTAGAAGGGGGAGCTGTAAAAGGGGTAGGAGAAGGAGTATGTGATGGAGTGGAATAGGCGGGCATTGGAACACCAGATGGAGTTCGACTGGTGGATCCACAAGGCAGAAGTGACGCTCCGGTGAGCAGGAATGTCGCGACCTTCATGATGTCTTTGATCTTCAAGACAGCAAAGGGGTGGGGAGTATTGTTGGTGCTCAGAACACGGGCACGGACCTGCTTTGCGAAGTCAGGATGGAATCCGTCTAAGAACCATTCATCGACGGACAGATCTGAGATCATACGCACATCCACCAATGGTTTTGCCATTCTTTGGAAGTTGCAATGATATTCTCCGAGCTCAGACCGGTTGCACATGACTTTGCCGTGGTTTTCGTGGATGAGGTACTGTAGGTCCGACAGGCCGTAGCAACAGCCATCCTTACATCCAGGATAGAGGTCCTTCACTGCAGTAATGAACGCGGCCCAGTCCGGAGGTTGCTGTAAGGATCGGCTATACTTATGGGAACTATTTCCCATCCTTAAATGACACACGATAACATGTGTCCTTGTGACCTTTGATAGGTCACAACTATATCATATTTATATTTCATATAGTAGCTAATCACATGTACTTATGACTATTTATATGTGCCAGGACCGTCGCTATGATGGGCCCACACTTTTACTTTTACACTCACATCAACTTTATTATAGACATTACTGTCTGTTGGTGTTATCTGAAGCAAGAAATGCCCCAACCCTACAGTTGCGCAGCAGCCTGAGGTAGAAGGTGCCATCCTTCTGCCTCATCCTCGTCAGCAAACCGGAGGGTGATCTTTACCTTTTGGGCGTCATTGGCGACGTTGGCAGCGGCAATAAGGGATTCGACATTGTCAAGATGGCTAATGAGAAGGGAAGTGGTTCCGTCGAACTTGCACCCCTTACTGTGGTATTTGACAAAGTGCACTGGTAGTCACCAGAGAACCACTTGATAGAAACGATGGCAACTGAATTCACACTTTTGGATTAGCCCCTATCTATGACATTCTTTCATCTGCCTTTGAATAAAATACTATCTGACTTTGAAATTATAGACAGGAGGTGACCACAGTCCCAAACCAATACTGGAAATTGTGTTTTTGCCGCCAAGGGACTTTGCTTGAGACTGCTTTTGTCCAAACTGCTGCTGCAGTGTTTAGGAAGGTCGAGAGATTGGTCACTGCATGTCCCAATGTCATCATGGTTGTCATCGTGCTGGTCAACAAGAAATCTCCTTATCGCTCTCCTGCAGAAGGGTCTTCGGCATGGCAGAGGTTCAAACAGTATTTCCCTGCACTTACTAAGATGGAGATTTTCTTTTGATGGCTGACACTGTGTCTGATCAGGCACCAGCTGTTGCTGAAGCCTTCATCATGGGCTCTTGTTGTTGCCGGCGGACACATCTGGGCGTGCATTGACCATGTTAGCTATCATGTCTGACTGAAGAACCCAACAATACTGGACAATGAAATTGAGATTCAATTGCATGACTTCCATGGAATTGTTGAGTCTTGACCTGATGTCACGGTGGCAGCATTCCCAGGAGCATTGATTTATTATGGTGCACAGTGTCTTCCATCTTGATCACAGTATTTGATGACCACTTGGTAACATTCTTCTTCAATCATTGTGTGATTGGAGTGGCTTGACAAATGTGAACGATTGGTTGCTGTAAAAGGTACGTGAGAACAAATCAATAGCTCAGTTTCTAAGTACCTCTTGCTCAAGTTTCAACTCTTGACAAGTTTTCTTTTTCAAGTGTACACTCACTCTATCAGTCAGGACTTTGGGACTGAATGTGGAACTAAATGTGGGACTGGACATGGAACTCGTCAGGTTCAGCATCATAGTTGGACATCAGAGGAGCAGTCAGTGCAAATTCTGAAAATTCTGACGCTGGGGTTGACGAACAAGAAGTAGCCATGGATTGATATTTGCAGCACCAGTGAGCTCGAGAAGAGGCTTGAGACTGCTCTGAAGAGATTGGCACATGAGAACCAATAGCCAAAGGTTCAGCCAAAGGTTCAGATTTAATGTCCTGGTAGGCAGCCAGCTTGTGACCAGTTGACCTTTGAGGTCAACACTAGTCAATATTATGGATGACAAAGGCATCAAACTTACAGATCAACAATCTATGACATAAACAAAGAGCTGGAGTCAACAATGACATGCACACTTCTAGATACTGAATGGGATATCCCCTTGGGAGGTGGTGATCCTCCAGAAGTGATTCCTGAAGATATACCCAGTAATTCTTTAACTCTTCAATTTTATATATTGCCCACACTAATATAATAGTGTGCTTTTATACCTTCCTCGAGACAGACAATGTGGGGGCCCGTGGGCCGTGGCTACTTGTTTCAGAAGACTCTGCTATGATGCTGTCCAATAACATTCTTTGTGGCCAGCTGTCACTACAGATCTCATTCCCTGCTTGAATCCTTCACGAGTCATCTTCGTGGTTGTGATAAAATTGAACATGAAAACATTATCACAATCACTTTCAGATAGGATGTGACCAGGTCTCCTATATATAATTTAGCTATTAACACACATGAATGAAATTATGATCATCTTGTTCATTTTAAATAAGTAACTCCACAATAAAATCCTCAAGTAACAGCTTGTCATCATCATCTGAGGTCACGAGTAGGGCATCCACTTCAGAATTGTAATCTGATATATATACATACTACAGAGCTCGCAGCTGAATATTCATCCAGGCTTTGATCTGAGTTGGAGTCACCAGTATTTAACTCCATAAATTGATGCTTCAAGCCTCCAATTGTCAACTCCTTGGCTTGAAGATCATCATCTGAAAGTAAATCTCTGTCAGCTGCTAAACCAACATATTATCAATTTCAGTGTTTCTTTTAGGATCCTGTACATCTTACTGCCATCTCTGAGAAATCACTGCTTTTCTCAGATTGTGAAGTTTCACCATTGTCTAGATCTAACAGAATTTGAATGCTCCAATTTGTCAGATTCTGAGTACAATTTCCCAGATCTGATTGCAAGTAGGTAGTGATTCCAACGACCTGTATGACTTAGCAGCTTGCCACAATTTGGCTTACACCTGCAACATTTATTTTTTGAGATGGGGTTTCTTCTGTTGGAATCAGCCCATTATATCTGCTGGATGGTATACTCTGAGCGATTATGAATCATAATCATAGCCTTGTATGTTCAAGTAGCATGTGACTGATCTTATTTTCAGTAACTGGCAAGAAATACAACTGTGACCTTCTTACTCATTGCAAGTGAGAGCTTAGTTGTGCTTACAAGAACAGGACTGTCTTGAAATGCTTTGACAGCATCACTCAGAGAGTATACCCCAGAATATTTTGTTGTGACTTTCTTGTGCACAAACCTACTTGGCGGAGAAGATCAAAATCACATGACAGATAATGTATGGCCAGCCTTTGAAGGGTACAACCATGGAAATTCTCAAAGACAAATCCCTGGTTCTGACTTTAGTAAGTAAGAATACTCTTTGACTTGGAAGCGACCTCACTAGCCTTCTCAGAACTCATTTTAGTAGAGACTATCTCTCTTGGAATTCAGACATGCCTGATTTTGGTTGTAGATTCCACGAGTTTAAGCTCAGTGTTCTCAAATCAGTTCTCAAGCATGTACTCTACATAATCTATGCTGTGGATCTACACAAGATCAAGATACTCAATGAATAGTATGCTCTACTTTAGTTACATACCTTGTCTGTCAATTGAAATTCATCTAGCATCTTCAGGAATTGCCATAAACTCAACACCTATATGAGACTGATGAGGCAACCGTAGGTATCACAAAGAGTTTGGTTGCCAGACCAAAAAAAAGAACAGAAACCGGATGCAACTGGCAGTGGTTGCAACCAGACCCAGTTGCTGGGTTGTGCCTGGCTGATTTTGTTTAACAGTCCAGTTGCCTCATTTTGAGAAATTTCATTAAACCAGTGAAAAACTGTTCCAAATTGGTTGTGATAGAGACTGGTTGCATGGCATATACATGATTTTAGCTATTATATTTGAATTTATATAAAGTAATCCAGATTTACATGACATATAGATTGAGATTAGCTCTGTTGTAATCATGCTGATCTATGCAGTCCATAGCTTAGATGATAGCCAGGAATTGGAACTATATTTGGTACAGTTACTGCTAATATCATGTTCCATGTGATGACTGGTGTGAAATAGATTGAATAATTTTGTGGCCCCGGCAGCTCTGGTCATGCCAATGCATGGGAGCTTACATGGGAACTCAGTTTTGCAGAGCCTCTCCAGCTTTGGGGTATCATTAGCTCTTACCTGTAATGCTGAAAAAACCCACTCCAAGGGTAAGGCCTCCAAACCTCAGCTTCTGTCCCCTGACAAGATCAACTTCGACCTCGCAACAGACCTACTCATAGTTGAGATCATCAATAATATCAGTTGAGAAGACAACTCCAATGAAAATATCAGAGAGTGTCTTAGTCAAGCTTGCACTGAAACCGGTACCTGTTCGTTCATATTGTCTAATTAGCGCAGGGACTGGCATTCAACTACTCTTTTTAAGTGCGTTTGTACCGAATTTGGCACAGCCACTGCCAAGTGCAATATGGGCTGGAACGGCCGGCAGACCAATTGAAACCAATAATGCAACTGTTTTTTCAACCAATTTCCATGAGTTTTTGGCCGGTCTGGGGTAATTTCTGATCAAAAAATGACCAGGTTGGTCCAGTTGCATGCTTTTTAGGCCAAAAAACCAGACCCAACCAGACTTTAAAATACTAGATCAGATCATAATATTGTTGACTATGAGTAAGTGCTTTTACCGTCACGACCTCAACAACATTTCATGGAAATGTCAGGAGTGGCAAAGGCAACAAATGCTCTGTGGTTCAGAGCTGTCCATGCATCTGTAGTAAAACTGATTTTCCCATGGTATTCCTGTTAAGTTTGGTAGTCTTATTGTACATTTTTCTTATTTGGAATTTTAAACACTGTCACCACAGCAAGGAGACGAGGGGGCAAGACAAAGGTAATTCATGATAACATTGGGATGTGGGAACAATGATGAGGACAGTGAAAATAGGAGATGCCATGGCATCAACAACACCTTGACAACTGACAAGAACAATGGCACGACCTCATGCATTGCTGGTTCTAATTTTTTGCTGTAGCTCTCTGTGTACCTCAGATCACTAGTAAGTTTCTGCTAGCCTTTATCCTCAGTTAGTGGTTAAAAATCCTGTTAAGTCTGGTTTTTGTGCTAAATCACATTAAGTTGTTGTTTTTTTTTCTTCATGTGGCACGGGCAGCCAAGCTCCAGCTGTCAGGCCAACCTATTGCTCAAGTCTTTCTGTAGGTATACTCACCCCCACATTTCATTCACCACTGCCATTATATGGCCTGGTCAATGATACACCAGTGCATAACACGCACACTGTCTCAAAGTTCACTCAGGCTGACAGTTGAACATTGAAGGTTAAACTTCTCCTCCAGCTGCTGGGCAAACTTGTCACTCAAGGCCTGCTGCATGCATATTCAGCCTCTATATTCCACTCATCACTGCCAGCATATAGTTCAAATAATATGCTACCCTTGCATCCTTTCTCATTGCGGCTGGTACCTATATCAGGTGCTTAGTAGTAATTGTAGCTGCAAAAAAGAGGAATACATACCTTGGGAAATGAGGAAGGCATTTTTTTCTTACAAAATCCAGACAAAGCTTCCAAACTCTTCTGAGTCATGGTGACAGGCCCTGTCACAGTGGCTCATGGACATAGTTGCCTGCCAGTCATGCCAGTTGTATAGCAATTAATGATGACGTGAACGTCAACCAATGAGGGAGGTGCAGCCTGAGCCTGAGAGGTGGAAGTCTGTGGAGCACTGTCACTAAGACCATTGGTAGAACCAGACAAATGCACCAGAGGAAAATTTGACTCAGATAGAGCCGCATGAGGGAGATTAGTAGAGAAATGGTGCTACTGCTGCTTCTCATAACAAGTGGTGCAGCGATCTCCCTTCCGTCCAGTGCCTGAAATGAACTGTGAGCATGGCCCAGATAACTTTGAGGATGAGGAGTTGGGTGACATTGGACGAAAGTGAATGGAAGACTCAGAGGTGATACAAAGATCAAATTCCCTGCAATGGATTGTTTATATACCATGATTTAGAGCTATAATTCACAATTTTCCATCATGCAAATGCACATCATGATATCCAAACCTTGAGCCCACTGGCACATTACACTACATGTCCACCACACCTGGAAGGGGAGCTCCATTGTGTACTCCTATTTGCCATGACCAATGGTGAACTCAATATCGGGATATGAACCATCAGTCCACTGGCATTAGTGTTTTAAGGTCCAGTCCTGGGTGGTCCGGTCTTTCCTGGTTTTGATTTGCATCAGTCTTGGTCTTTGATTTCGAGAAAATCAAAAAACCAACCAAAAACCGGTCAGGACCGGTCTTTTGGGCGAACCAAAGTTGGCCCCTATTAGATAGTATATTGACCGATTTCCCCGATTTTCCCACATTTTTAGGATTTTATTTGAGATAGTTATGACAATTTCTCAAAATACCTTCTCCAAAATGACATATTACATAATCCATGGCGGATCAAAGCCACATGACTCGGCTACCTTTGGTACAGCCACCCCTAAGCACAGAACCCATACTAATTGGTTCTCAGAAATAAGTTTTCTAAGTAGATATACTCGAGAATGACATGCATTCTTAAATCAATCATATCTCAACAACTCCTGAATCAATTTGGATGACAAAAATATGGGCTGGAAGCCAAGAATCCATAGTATGTTCTACACCCATGACAACTGGTTACAAACCGTAACCGAACTGGCAAAAGACCGAACAAGACTGCAAAATTGGTTTTTGTTGGTCTTGGTCCAGTTTTTTCTATATTAGGAAATTCCCAGGACCGGTCTCGGTCTCGGTCTTGCCCAAATAAGGCAAAAGACCAGACCAGACCTTAAAACACTAGTTACATCTGGCTACGCCTATCAGCAACATGCCAAGCCATAGTGGTTGGCCAATAAGTCTAATACGGGGTACAGTTATAACTAGCTAATTGGCCAATTGGTAGACAAATTGTAGTTATTGCCAGATCAGTCAACTAGAAAATACAGTCATAGTACCAAGCTAATGGACAGATCGGCAATATGCTGATTTCCAGTTGTATTTGCCACTCTGTTGTTTGCCAAGATTTTTACTCCATTGGCCAACATTGGCTGGCCGGTCAGTTAGTGCGATTTGGCACATGGACTAGCTGAACCGTTGTTTTATTTATACATTTTCACAATCTTGAGCCCTTGTGGTGATTATGTGCTAGGTACATGTTACAAACACTTTCCAATACACTATAGAGACATAACAGTTCAGAACATCCCTGGAAGGTTTGTGGGAGCTGTAATAATCAGTTTTGTGGATAATATCATAAATATGGTGACAGATTCACATACTTTCACAATTGTGGGAACTTATGGATGCTATTTGGCTAGGCACATGTAGTAGTCACATTACACTACAGTATAGACACATGACCATCTATTGCCCTGACAATATATGCATTGCAACACATTATATATATAAGTGAAACAGTCAAAAATATGATCAATAATGATAGAGAGGGGTCTAGAGGAGATTGTAAACCATTGGATATATCCATATATATATTACTCACATGCCTACATTTTATGCAGTCAAAAGAACAAGTTTGAAAACTTGTCAAGACTTCACTACACTTTTCACTACATTTTTTTGGTAGTCCCACAAACTTGTCACTACACATTGTTGGGATACTTTACTAACTTTTTACTGCACTTTTTTTTCATAGTCAACTACACTTTGCACTATACTTTTTTGGTACATTACTACACTTTTCAGGTCCTTGTCATAAAGCCTGGAATGATGTTACTGCTTTAGGTGCTTATGTGATCACTTTTGCAGATACTGACACAGAAGGAATCTCTTCTACTCAGAGTGATTGTTACAGCTGGCCCGGATAGGGTCAGATGTAGACTTGGAGATGGGGTCGAAGACTAAAGACGAAGGACTAGTCGAGCAAGCGAACGCCTGGCGAGACTAGAAGACTTTTGTGAGACTAAGTGTGACACACCCGAGAGGCAGAGGATCGAAGGGTTCGAAGAGATGAAGGGCTTGAGGGGATGCTGAGAACAAGGTGATATTCCAAGTAGCTCTAGCTTAGGGTTACAAAGCGACGAGACAGTTCTTAAGTACTACTAGGATGGAATGCGATGGAATCGCGAGGAAGGGACAAGTCATCTGCAGTGTGGATGTGTAAGTAGTGTTTACAGGTCCGGTCCAGTCCGGTCTTTTGATTTTTTCAGGAGGCAGCTGAACCGAACCGGTTGCACGGTGCTCCAAAATCATGCCAGAACAGACCAGAACCGATGACAACTGGTTTGGAACGGTTGCGCACCAGTTGCAAGACTGGTTGTGACCAGTCTTCCGAGAAACCGGTCTTGTGCTCACTAGTGTGAGACTTTTGTGCTTGGCGGTGGCTGTATCAGAGGTAGTATGAGGTTGTGCCTTTCATTTGAGCTAATACATCAAATCTCGACTTTATTGATTGGTCAATCGCGTGCGAATACATGACATTGGGGCCACGTCACTAGCGAACTATATTTAGGGAGTCCATATAGCTACCTATCGAGCCATAGATCTCATAGATCGGCCGGATAATGGTGGAACTATACTACATCTCGACCCAAACCATAGATTAGAAGATATAAATTCCAAGTAAAATTGTAAAATAGTGGGAAAATTATGTGAGATGCCCCCATATATGGGCATTCCAGGGGTACCATCGTCGAAGCGGTTGCAACCAGTCTCAACCAGTTTCGGATCAGGTTTTTGAAATTTCTGATACTTAGGCAACCAGACCGATTAAATTTTGAAATGGGTGCAACTGGCAACCGAGGTTCGGTTGCAACTGGTGTGTCCGGTCCAGTTGCCAGTCTTTTGCCAGTCTGGCAACTGGACCTTCAATCACTAATAACTATGTGTAAGAAGCTGCAGAGGATTAATCATACAACAATTGAATGATGACAGATGGATGATGAGGCGACAACATCATCATGAGTCAGGAGATTGGAACAAAGATAGGAAGGAGTTGGAATAGAGATAGGGAAGATAAGGAACAGGAGATAGGGGAAAGTCGGATCATCAGCAATGTGGAACGAGACACAAAATTGCCCAAGATCTATGATACAATGTGAGGACAAAGTAAAGGCAATAAGCGAAGCAGAAAGAGAGAGACAAAACACTCGGGGAAAGTGGAACCCAGACGGGCCCGCAATACTGTGTCAACATGATTTTTTAGGCTTTCGTGGGTAAGAGGAAATCCACGTGCAGCGAGTTCTGTGCAATAGGCAATAATGGCTTCTTCTTCCGCCGGTGCCAACCATCCCATGTTGTCCTGGTTTGCCTCCAAGCAGCTCCTTCCTCCGTCAAGATGCCTTTTGAGTGTAACATGACTGATAGTTGTTACGATCATCCCCAGCGTTCTCTATGTACCTCTTTTCCCTTTCTCTTTGCTATGCTTATCGCCTTTACATTGTATTCTTGTTGTATCATAGACCTCGGGCGATTTCACTTCTCGTTCCACATCGCTGATGGTCCTAGTTCTCCCTATCTCCAATCCCTGTTTCTTCCGTCTTCATTCCGAGTTTTCCCTATCCTCCTGACTCATGATGACACCATCGCTTCGTCATCTGTATTACTGATCTTCCGCAGCTTCTT
Source organism: Leccinum rimulosum (assembly GCA_038091395.1). NCBI lineage: Eukaryota > Fungi > Basidiomycota > Agaricomycetes > Boletales > Boletaceae > Leccinum > Leccinum rimulosum. The sequence continues at coordinate 38,550 of JBBPOJ010000109.1, forward strand.
AATCATCCATACTGCAGATGACGCGTCCCTTCCTTGTGATTATAAGCAAATACTAAATTTGTATGATTCATAAGTTCAAAAAAACTTACAACCTTTCGAGTATAAACCAATTAGTAAATGAAACAGAGTAAAGATGAACAATATATATAGTACCTACCTCCTATTGAAAATGCAGAATATTTATCTAGTAAATAATTCCATGATACAAAATATACCTTCTACAATCATCCAAAGAAAGGGATGTTATAAAGCTACTGTTACTATGTAAGAATGTAACTCACAGCCTGTAATAAACCAAATAAAAAAAGTTGAATGTCAATTACAATGGATATCAAGATATTTCATGATGACAGCAGGCTTACCAGCTAAATAAAGCAAGCCATAAATAAATTCAACTATTATGTAGAAGATAAAATATACCATCTAAATAAAATACCAAAATGTATGTGAATGCATGAGAAATATCTTATAATATATAACTCACAGACTGTCATTTCAAATAGAATGAGAACATGATATCACTACCATTGCTACCCTTTAAATCAGAATGAAAAACTTACAAACTAACATTTTCAAAGCACAATAGAGAGAACATGAAAATGACATTATGATCATCATTAGTAATTCTCCAGGACATTCCATACAGACTCACATTCTGAGAGCAGAGTGAAAGATGGATGAATATGGCAACATTAGCATCACTCTCCCTAGTACATTCTATGATGCATGACCTACTGTCTGTCATTTCCATTTCCAAATAGAGAATGAATGGACATGGAGTCATTAGAACCACTACTGGCTAGCAATTTCCATAATGTATTACTTACTGTCTATTATTTTTTAGAGAAGAATGAAAAAGAAATGGAAATGTCATTATCAGCATCCCACTCTGCACATTCCACAAATTGTGTGCAACTCACCCACTGAGATTCTCAGGGCACAATAACACAATGAAAAAATGAATGAAATGGCATTATCAGTATTTCCAGTAACTCTCTTGGACATTCCATGAAGCACTCACATTCTGTCATTTCCAGAGCAGAATAAAGAATGGATGGATGGACATGACATCATTCCCATCAATACCCTTTAGCACATTCTACAAGGCTCAACTCACATCCTATTATCTCCAGAGCAGAACAAAGAATGGATGGACATAATGCCATCAGCATCACCACTCTAACACACTGTTCCACAATACTCAACTCACATCCTATCATTTTGAATTAGAGAGAAAAATTAAGAATGAATGGACATGGATTCAGCATCTTCTTTGACATGTTGGAAGATGCACAACTCACATTCTGTGATTTCCAGAGAAGCATGAAGAATAAATAGACATGGCATCATTACCATCACCACCTGAATCATTTTTCAATGACTCACTGGCTGTCATTTTGAACAAACAAACATCAAATTAATACACCTTATACATGCCAAAACAATTCAAACAACTTACAGTCTGAATTTGTTGAGAAATAAGCTAGCAAAAACAGTAATGTTATACACTACATACCTCCTATAAAGAGCACCATAGAATTATCAGTATGTTTAAATTTTGATGAAATCACAATATCATAAAGAGCTTACCAACTAAAAAATAAATGACAATACAAAGTCAGTATGATTGCTGTTGTTAAATATATAACATACATCCTATACAAGAAAAATAAAATAAAATAAAGAGATGTAAGTCAGTGTGTGACATGAGAAATCTTTCCCAAGTGCAACTCACGGACTATCAATCATATCCAGAATGAAGTGAAATGACATTACTAGAATCATCATTTGTTGAAAATTTTACATTATAGAACTCACCACCTGTTATTTATGGCATAGCATTTGAAGCAAATAGCAAAAAATGCACATGGCATTGTTACCATTACCATTATTGAAATTTCACAATACATAGCTCACCCACTGTCAGAATGAGCATCCTCCTCTGAAATATTTTACAATGCATAACTTACTTTCTGTAATTTCCAAGCAAATCAAATCATGAACATGGCATCATTAACATCACCACTCTCTTTCACAAAGTTCACAGTACACAACTCACATACTGGCATTTTCAGAGCAGAACAAAGTTCAACAAACAATGTGCATAATCATCAATGACTCTCTGCAGCATTTCACAATACATGACTCACACCCTGTCATTTCCAGAAGAAAACAAAGAATTCACATGACATCATTGTCACCACATTGAAAATTCCATAATGCACAACTCACCCACTATCAGAGAAAATGAAGGAATGTCAATGTCATTCTATTAGTAAGACTTGTTGCAATATTCAATGAACTCACTCTCTGTTATTTTCAGATGGCATCTTCAGCATTGCAACTCTGTGTAGCATTCCACAATACACAACTTACCTCCTGTCAATTCCACAATTTCAAAGTTCATACACATAGCATCCATCATGAGCATCACACTTTGTAAAATTTGATAACATATGACTGACCTCCTATTATTTCCAGAACAGAATGAGGAATACCCATGGTATAATCAGCATCATGACTTTATTCTATCCACAATATTTCACAAAACTCACAGGCTGTTATTTCCAGTGTCAACAAATGAATGAATATCATTAATGATCACCACTCCTTGCAGAATTTGATAATGCATAACTTACTACCTGTTGATTGAAAAATAGAAGAAACAATGTTTATGACAGCATCAGTCTTGCTATGCAAAATATTTCACCATGCATAACTCACACCCTGCCATTTCAGGGGCAGAAATAATGGTGATATGACATCATTACTATGATCTCTTTTGGAAAATTTTGCATAACTCACTAGCTATTGAATCCAGAACAAAACAAAGCACATGAACATCCTTTAATTATTTAAAGGATTTTACAATACATTACTCACCTCCTGTTATTCAAAAGTAAAACACATAATATATACATTATCAGTACCATGTCTCTCTTAAACATTCAACAATACAACTCACCCACTGTCATTTTAGAAAAGAACAAAGAATAGTCAAGACATTATCAGCTTCATCACTCTTGGTAGTACAACACACCTCCTGTCATTTATGGTCCATGGAGCAGAACAAAAAATGCTCATTAATATCATCTCTATTTGAAACATTTCACAATGCATCACTCACCTCCTGTCATTTCAGAGCAGAAAAAAGAATGCATAGGCATCATTAACATCTAAAATCTCAGTAACAATCTACAACTCACCTCCTGTCATTCACACATGGCATCATCAACATTACCACACTACAACAATCTACAATGCACAACTCACCCACTGTGATTTCCAAGGAGGAACAAGGGTGCACATAATGTCATTAACATTCCTTTCTGCAACATTATATATTGTATGACTCATTTTCAGAGTCCACAGAATAGACAATGCATCATCAACATCACTATAATGGAAAATTCCATAGTGCACATCTCACATACTGTCATTTCCAGCATGGAATAGAGAAGGAACATCTTCAGCACTACAACTCTCTGAAATGTTTAACAATACATGACTTACTCTCTGTTATCTCCAAAACAGATAAAATGGACATGATATCATTAGCTCCATATCTGGAATATTTCACAGTGCACAAACCCACATACTATTGTTTCCAGCATCAAGAAATGTGCATGATATTATCAGCACCACATCTGAAACATTCCATGATACACAACTTACTTGCTGTTATTTCCAGTATGAAGCAAATAATGATTATCAAATTACTCTGTGCAACATTCCAATGCAAACTCACTCCCTGTTGAGCAGGAAATAGAGTAGAAAAGACATCATCCATCCAAATCTCTGTAATATTCTAGGTGCACCACTCACTTTCTGTTATTTCCAGAGAAAATAGACAATGCAAATGCCATCATTAGCATTACCACTCTCCAGAACACTTTCCAATGTTCAATTTACCTTCTGTCAGTAACAAAGTAACAAAGAATGCACATGGCATCATTAGCATCTGCATGGAGAATATCCTTCAATAGACAACTCACCATCTATCATGTCCAAAACAAAACAAAGCATCAATATACAAGTATGATTTTATTATTATACATTTCCACAGCCTGAGTGATCAACTTACATGCTGACAACCTGTTGAAGGCTATAATAGTCAGAGTAAACATGGCATATCCTAATTCATAATAAAACTACCTCACCCAAAAATGGGGAAACCATCTTGCAAGTCTTTCAGGGCAGATCTCATTCATGCTGTGTAGAAGTGGAGACTCATGCAGCTTGTCTATATCTGATATGATACTTTCCCCATATTAAATCATAAGCCTATGAGAAATATACAGTTTGTAGTCACTCACTCTTGGATTGCATACCTCATACATAATGCTATGTTTGCTTCCTGGGCATCAATGAATAGCATCTGCAGAGCCTCCTCATTCAAAGTTCTTGCTGTAGTTTCCAGCAGGATTTTACACCCCTCATTTGATCTGTGCATCCCTTCAACACATGCAAATTACATAAATTTGACCCTTCCAGAGAGTGTAGAATAAACACCTTCAATCCGAACACTATATTTTGGTGGATGGTTCATTTGAGAGAGACGACCCCATATATTCTCCTTGTCAAAAATTCCTTCTATGAGCCCAGGTGCCTTTGCCACCATTTCCTTGCATGGCAGTCCTCGATCATCGCCAATCAATTTTCCCATGGCCACTGTCAACAATGCATCAAACTTGGTGAACAACACAATAACAGGCACTAAGCTGTTGTGAGCTTGAAAAAAACCTTGCCAAAAATGAGCTCACCATTTTTCACATCACACTCATCAAAAAACTTTTCCTCGGAGCGTTGGATTGCTCGCCTCAACTTATCCATTGGGATACAGTACCTATACAGAGTTGCGACCAGTCAATGACTACTTTCCGCACTGTTCGAGCTCTTACCAGATGGCATGAATCCGTTTCTTGAGATGTGTCGTGTTTGCCCGATCAGCAATGAACTCCTCCAATCATTGGAATTCATCTGGAGAACCAGCTTCGAAGCCTCGCGAGTCATGAAAGACGAAATTGACATTGCTTCGGAAAATCAATTCGTTCTCGATGTCGTGTATTCCGCGCTAGCGTGCGTTGATAAAAATGCACTTTGTATCCGAGTCACAGTATGTAGTGACACTCACCCCCGTGGTTCCCTCAACCTGGGTCAGATCAATCTAGTCGCACGGTTTAGTAAACCAGTCATCCATAGGTATCAAGCGAGACACGCACCTTGTTGCCTTCTCCATCATAGACCTCCGGGTTTTCGGTAGTGTTACAGATCGTGCGGAGGATAGTCGTCTTGCCAGCGTTCGCCCGTCCAATGATAAGAATCCTGAAGCGGCCAAATTTCTCTCGGATGTTCTCAAAACCGCCTGTCTTGTTTGTCTCCATATCTGAATTCCAAGAGTGAAGGTATGGTATCGTTGAAGAAACTGTGAGACGTGGAGCAGTAGTCACTGTGGGGCGAGGGAGGAAGTTGAAGAAGTTGTACGTTGATCGATCCCCATCTACTTCCGATATCCGCTCCTGGCAGGTCCAGTGGCAGTGCAGTGACCCCGACCGGGAGCAATTAGTATTCCCAGACGATAGACCACTTGGGTAGCGCCGCGCGTCGCCGGCAGAAACCTTGTTTGTCTGGTTGAGCGTGAGCTAGAAAAATCTAAAGTCAATGCATTGCAACTTGAAGTACATATATAATTACATAGTAAAACATCATATGAACGTGAGGAGAGCAACATTAATGTTGGTGACGCGCGTAAACATAGTTGTTTAAAGTAAGCATACATGAAAGAACAAAAAAGTTGGACTTGGAAGCGGATATAGGACCGTACATTTTATCAGGAACAGTGTACACCACCGTGACGACCCGAAC
>JBBPOJ010000110.1:0-44396 GCA_038091395.1 Leccinum rimulosum
TGTCAAGGCTCCCAGAGATTATCTGACATGATCAAATGTTCTGTCATCTTGATATAAATCACAAGGTTTTTGTTGGTAGATACTGTTTTATATGGAATTGTCATTTCATTAAAATTTACCTGATGTGTCCCAGGCATTGGCCGCGTACGTTTTGCGTTCTGGTTTTGATCCTCAGTATTGCTAGAGAGTCGTTTGCGGGTAGAAACAGAGGACGGGTCTGGGGAGGGCAAGAAGCCAGATCCACTCATCTCACGGAGGGGAGCAGGGCGTTGCATACGCCGTCTGCTCTGCGATTCTTGGTCGGCAGATTCCGAATTGTTGGGTTCGAGCGACGACGAGGCACGGGGTATCTGCGAGTTCTCGTTCTCCCGGGGGGGTTGGATTGGGATCCAGGCATTGTCTGGTAGGATACACAGCGCCTCGAGAAGGGAATCGAACAAGAGTTCGTGAGTAACCCGATTCTCATCGCTGCAAAATTGACCCTTCGAGCGTCCCATCGGCACGATGATGTTTTCCCGCAGTTTCTCGAGGAGCGGAATTAAAGGCGCAAAGTAAGGCGAGATGTGAGGTAGTATGTCGGTGTACCAGCCAACGTTGGACTGTATCGTTTTCGTTTTGGCGGTGCTCGGGTGGAACGTGTTGAAGTAGAGATCGAAACAAGCCTCGAGTTGCTTGTCTTTTTTGGGTTTGTGAGGCTCGTCGAGAAATACACATATGCCGAGTAAGACGTAGAATAACGATTCCAAATCATGAGATGGTTTGTGAACGACCGGCTTGTTGGGCCCTGCCAAGACCAGCTCGGCAGCCATCCACGACCAAGTTCCCTATAAAGTAGTATTTAGGTGTATCCAGTCCGTACCGAATAAACGCGAACCTACCGTGCGGCACAACGGATTGTTGTCAATCGACGGTCGAGACGAGTCAAGGGGCTCTCTCCCCATCTGAAGCCTTATTTCATGATTATGCTGCAGTTCGGAGACCGAGATAAACTCCCTTGATCCGTGTTGACCGTCACGGAGCAACACAGGAACGGCGTTTTCATCGTGGTCCGAACTGGGGGTATTGGGGCGGGTGGCAGGAAGGTTGGAAGGGGACTCGATAGGGACAGCGTAGCCCCAGTCAACGAGAAAACCGCGATGGGAAATGAGCATCTTTATTCTTTCACGGAGGGGACCTTGTGTCTCCTCGGGGAGGTGGTCCAGGAATTCTACACGCTCGTTGGTATTATTCCAGATCATAACCAACAAATTAAGGAGGCTGATATCACGGTGAAGGATCCGTGCCTTTCTGACGGCATCTCTGTGGGCTAAATCACGGTATACGGTGAGTGAACACAATGGGATACTAGCAGAATTTCACGTACTGAGCACGTAATCAATAAATACAACTAGAAGCTCAGCGAGAGAATTGAATTGAAGAATAGTGAATCCGACGGGATTGGTGACGAGACGAGAAAGGGTGCGAAGTTGATAGCGACGCCCTTTCACCCTGCGATTGGCTGCGGGCAGCAGAGCACGTATTAGATGCGTCGAACAGTTGAATAGCTCGTCCGGCCTTGCGGGGTGGGGATTTTGAACCTGTTGTTCGTGTACAAGGGTAGGTACGCCTGCGACCCCAGCATCGTTCAGAGTAGCTAAAATATGTCCTTCTGTATATTTGCGCAGTGGGTCGATCCAAGAATCTTTGACGACAACGCGTCCTCGAGTGGGGGGGGATTCAGAGTCATTCGACTTGAGGTCCATTGCGGCGGCCCAAACGGTTGTTCCACGCCCATGAATAGCATCTGAAATAAAAAGTAAAGAGTCGAGCGTGATCTCCTTCGCCTCTGAGGTTCCCTTCTGTGCGATCAATACGCGTCGGTCCCCGGAGTCGTCGAGGGGTGGCATGTCGAACCCGAGCTGAGCAAAGTTAGCTGTGGAGAGACCAACTAGAATCCGAAGGAACAGTTCGGGGTCGGCATGCATCAGCAAAACTCTCTCACAACTGGCTAGCCCTGCACAGCACAGCACAGTGACTACACCCACCTACAGTCTCACAGCTAGGTCCCTTGCTGTGCAGTTCAGTTACAGCTACTTACAGCAATTCTGCAGCTCATCTACAGTTTATATACAATCCATCTGCAGTTTACCATCAGTCCATCTGCAGTTTATCTACAGCCCTATACAGTTTATGTACAGTTTATCTCCAGCCCATATACAGTTTATATTCATCTACAGCCCATCCACAGCCTGCATACAGCCCATATACAGCCCATATACAGTTTATATTCATCTACAGCCCATCTACAGCCCACATACAGCCCACATACAGCCCACATACAGTTTATATTCATCTACAGCCCACATACAGCCCATATACAGTTTATGTTCATCTACAGCCCATCCACAGCCCATCCACACCCTATATACAGTTTATGTGCATCCACAGCCCATCTCCATTCCACCCACAACCATCTACAATTTATTTGTAGTCCATCTGCATCCGGTTGCCACTACTACACAACTTGAATGGCTTCCAAGTCTGCACTTCGAGTTAATTCACAAAACCACACCAAGCAATTGATTCAAAGTCCAATCATCAACCAAAAATTATACGGTAGAGATATTATAAAATCAAAGATGGAATTAAATGAGTGAGAACGGGGGAGGAGAGACCACACCGGGAAAGAACAGACCACACACAAGAAAACGAGCAGGAAAAGGAAGAAAAAGAAGCTCATTATACCGCTAATCAATCTAAATCAACTTCACAGTCTGAACCATCAGATGGTTGTTGGTCCATTATTTCGCCCGTGCTGGATCACAGTAAGACAAACTATGCACTTAACACAATCCTTTACTTACTAAGCCTCGCGAGCCCATGCCTTGAGGGTAGCATCAAGTTTCGGGCCGTGATACTCATGCTCGATGACTTGATTCATCTTCTTATGCATCTTCCAGAAATCATCCTCATTCTTTGAGGGTGCAACCTTGCCTTCTACCGTACCATGAGCAGCATACAAGTCGAGAATGCCTTTGATCTACATAGTGTTAGTCCGTGGACCTGCTGAATTGGTGACGCCTACATATGACGCGACATAAAGAACGGCCATGTACGGCACAGTTTCCCTGAAGACTTCGTGATGGCGGAATGTCTTGGATCCCTTTCGGTAGAAAACACGAATACAGGCTACACGGAGGCAGTTGTGAGAGAAATTGGACGCCTTGCCCTTGATGCAAGGTAGAACGCCAATAAGCACCGTGACGTTTGGTACAACGAACATAACTTACTTGGTCATCACGCTCGCCTTGGAGGAAGGCAAACTTGTGTGCGAGGCCACTCGCTTTCTGCTTGATTGCGGCCAAACGCTCCGCCGTTGTATTCATATTCGGAACCAACAACCCGTACTCGGTCACCACGATATCCTGGATGACTTTCCGAACCTCGCTGCGAAAGGTGTTAATATCTTTCCACACGCAAACAGCCATTGAATCCTTGTGATTGTCCCAGTATTCTAGAAGCTCGCGTTAGGTGCGCCGATGAGAGTGATGGCTAACATTACCTTCTTCTATCATACGCCCTGCATCCGCAAAACTGTTCATTGCGTCGTCGAGAACATCTCGACAGATGCCGTCCAACGAAGTTTCCATTGACGGAAAAGGATCTGAAAAGACTTGGTGACACCGGAAATAGTACTTGGCCAGATTGATCATCGCCGCACACATTCGCGGATAGAATCGCACGAGGGTGGGATTCTCATTGTTCGCATTCTTGGTCCGTCTTTTCGGTTTCTCCTGCACTTCATCGTCTCCATCGTCGACGCGATTTTCCTCCTCGGGACTTTGCGCTCGACGGTTGTTTCTTTTCTGAAGTTGCTGGACACGGTTCAGTTGTGCTTTAGACGGTGGGCGTGGCTGACGATTTTTCGCGTGATGGCGATGAAGAACGTCGTATTCGGTATTGGCCTGAATAGAATAAGTATTGTCCTTGATAGAACTTTGTCACTCACGACCTCAACTTGACCGGGGCGACCAACGTCGCGCTCTTGCCTTGTGTCCTGTTGAGCATTGTCCTACAGTAACGAGCACATAAGTAAATCCTCGACAGAACTTTGCCACTCACTCGACCGGGGCGACGAGCATCGCGCTCTTGCCTGGTATCCTGTCGAGCGTTGTCCTACAGTAGCCAGCACATAAGTAAATTCCCGACAGAACTTCGTTACTCACTCGACCGGCGCGACTGCGCTCTTGCCTTGTGTCCTGTTGAGCATTGTCCTACAGTAACGAGCACATAAGTAAACCCTCGACAGAACTTTACCACTCACTCGACCGGGACGACCAGCATCGCGCTCTTGCCTAGTGTCCTGTTGAGTATTGTCCTACAGTAGTTAGCGTATAAATATAATAAGTAATATCCTCGATAAGAACTTTGCCACTTACTGCTTCAACTCGACCGGGGCGACCAACATCACGCCTTTGCCTTGTGTTCTGTTGATCGTTGTCCTAGAGTAGTTAGCGTAAAGTGTATATATCCAAGTTCATCGTTGAGACTTACCTCCACCGTGCGTCGCTGATGCCTCGACGCCTGTTGTGTTGTTGCCTGGCGCGGAGTGCCAAACTCGGAAGGGACGGGTGGTTCTATATTTAACACAAAACGCTGGAGGACCGGCAAGTCAAGGTCATGGTCAATGAAATCATCCATGGTAACGTCTTGCGGAGTGTCGTCGCGGCCGTTGAAGTAGTTGCGAATTCGACGAGTATTCTTCGCAACGACAGCTGCCGTCAGTGCACGTTCTTCTTCGGAGTCTTCTTCTTCTTGCTCGCTGTCGGTGCGGATGTTCGCCAACTCAAAGGTCTCCTCAATGCTCATGTCTTTATCCGTGTTGACGCCAGTTTCCATCTGATACATGGATTCGTCTTCATCGACATCTTTGTGCACAGATTCAGCTTCGGACATCTGCTGTCTTTCGGCAATCCAATCTTCTTGTCGGCTGTCTATCTCGGCATAACCAAGAGTTTGGTTATAATAATCCTCGTCGAAGTTGTAATCTAATTTTGTCTCAGTCGGGGGCGACGGCAAGAGTGGGGCAGAGCTTACCGTCTTCGTGCTCAAGAGGTGCGGAGCTGTCGCGAACTGGCGACTCGACTATCCTTGCCAAGCTACTTGCACTTTTGGTGGGCAGTGCGCGTGTATTCAGGGAGGCCTTGTGAGGTGCAAGGGTATTGTGATCCGTAGAGCGAGAAGTACCTACACCAAGCGATCGGCTGGTCGAGCTGGACCGCTGGCGAGGTTGAGATCTGGCTCGTGGGTCATCTAGCTCCCTGGAAGGAAGAGCCACAGTACTGGAACGTTGACGCGTGTGGGTGGGCTGGAGCACACTAGGCGTTCGGCGGGATGCTCCACTTGCGAACTGACTCGGAGCAGGTGCTCGCCCAGGAAGGAGGCCAGGACCTCGATTGGGTGCGGGAGGAAGCTTGTTCGAAGCCCACGATGGGAGACCTTGAGATCCAAGACGGGAACCAGCATTAGATGGAATCTGAAATCCTGTGGAAGTCTGAGACTCGTTTGGAACGCGTGGAGCCATATTGGAAACCCTGGAACCACGCGCAGCGATCTCCTGTCGACGCTGAGGTACATGCGTCTGACTGGGTGCTTCGTGCTGCATATTTACCGAGCGAGACCGTTGACGTGTCTGAGAACGTATTTGACCAATCACAGGCGCGGATGGAATTGGTGGACATGCAGGGGTAATAACCGTATGTGATCGCGCACGAGAAGTGAGCTGGACACCAACTGGATGCTCTTGAGGCCCGGCAAGCTGATTCATCCTCTGATATTCAGGAACTGTCCGAGTCCCTGCTGTCGCTCCTTGTGCTTGTAACCCGAAGCGATCCCCTGGCTTGGCATGTTGAAGGACAGGCTTCGGAATGATAGGCCCGGAATCTTCTTCAGATGATTCTGGGATCTGAGGGACTGCCTTCGACCGTGGCAGTCAAAACAGCGTTGATACACAAAAGATAGGGTATGCTTACTTTCCTCCTGTTCGAAGACTTGACTACAGTCTCCTTTGGCGCAAAACTATTGACTGGCTCTGTGTCCGGTACAGACACTCTTCCTCGCTTTGCGACTCGGAGCTTCGTTGGGCTCTCCAAGACTACGTCTAACTGGGCTAACTGCTGCGTGACACCACCTTGACCTGCGTTGTTGCGAACAGAGCGGCGAGCAGGTACGGCGGCTTCATCAACGTGCCGAGTCTTACGTTTTCCCATGGTAGATGAGTGTAAACTAGAAGTGCAACTTGCGTGACTTAAACGTCTTGTAGCGCGTGCTGACTAAGTGCTTTAGCCGACGTAGCCACCGAACGAAATGTATCGGACAAGAATTAGGCAACCAACACAAAGCTCGTTGGGAGCCTAAGCTTTCCAACGGAATAAGGAAATACTACATACCGCAGGAAGGGAATGCATAAATATTGCATGAAAGCTGAGACGCTACAAATAGTTGATGAGAAAATAATTCGCTGAACTTGAATGACGATTGCCCTTACTTGTTTTTAGCTTGTTTTTACCCGTTTTCAGCTTGTTTTCCGCTGAATCCACCACTTAATTAAGCTATCAGTTGTGTTAAGTATGCCTGAGTGAGACTCTTAAAGATATTTCCACATACATTGTCGTCCTGCTCTCTCGGAGCGCTGTGTCAGAGCCCTCCAAACAAGTATCCATCAGCTCCAACGACTTTCGACGCGCTTCGATCCATTGTCCTTCTCGCAGCAATAGTTCGATGGATCTGAGTTTCATGATCCGGGATGGCGTCCCGGATTCGTCCACACCTTCGAGGGGACTCAATGGCCTGTAGAACAGAGCATTTGCCTGTTTGAGTTCTTCGGAAGGATCAGAACATATGCACAATCAATTAAAGATAAAGACTCACCGTGTTTCATACGGTAGTGCTCCATCAAGACCTGTGTATTCACTAATGCCATATGAGCAAGGGTCGCCCCTCCTCGAGGGTTAAGAAAACCGGCCTGTGTGGGGTCTACATCGGGTAGCACACCAACCGAGTTCATCGGCCAATCTACACCTATCAGCGACGCCATCAAAGGAGCTATGCTTGCGAGACATCTCGGCGGAGTAAATGTTCTAACTTCCAAGGTCGCGAGAAGTCGGGTAGAGGTCCCCGAATGCCTTTCCCCCATGCAATAAGTGGTGTTCGAGTGTTGTCTGGGTCTGAGAAGAGCGATGAACGTCAAACATAAAAGAGCGGGATAGAACCTCACCACCGTCCCCATGATTACCTATTTTCGACATCCCATGATCGGCAGTAAATATGAAACTTGTTTCTTTGTCCCTATAGACGTTCAAGAAGAGTTTCTCCGTTTCGCGGACGATGTCGTCCACGACTTGGATGTCGATCATATATTCCTGTTGGTCTACTTGAGTATAATAAACTAGGGTTAGATCGTTCGATTTACCTCGGAGTGAGGGCGATATGAGTGACCGGTGGTGTCTAATCCTAGAAGATGCAAGAAAAATATCACTTTATCTTCGCGCAGATCGGAGTTAAGCATAGCATCTTCTGACGCGTTTCGAAACAGGACCTGGAGTTGATCTAGCACCCAGGTATCAAGAGCTGTTGCATCTGCACATGTGTTTAGGCATACGACCAAAAGCTCTGAGGCTCATAGCTTGCGAGCCTTTGTTCTGGCTCTTGCAAAGGGCGCGACGTTCTGTGGCATTTGCAGGGGTCGACTCTGCTCTCCGAGGTGTCCGTGGGTGACGGCGAGGGTAGCATTGACTTCGGGGAGCTCTTCCTGAGTGAGACGAGTACGAGGTGCTGCCCGACGGGTCAGCGGTGGTGCGTGAGCGATAACGTGGGGTCGAAGAACGAAGGTATGCCCGATGACGGCGATGATGGAGTCGCCAGTGATGTGGGTGGGCAAAATGAGCCCTTGATGTCAGGAGAAGGGTCGTCAGATATACCCGAGTCGTTGGAGGAGGATGAAAGGGGGGCACGACTGTATCCTCGTTCTTGGGGTCTCGATAGGCTGTCCATCCGCACCGACTCGACCACCTCTTCCGATCGTAACGAACTCGACTTCCAGCCCCAACTCTGGCTGACGGAGAACACGTCTGGCACGCTCGTGAACCGTGTCATCGAGGACCCCGTTGTACTGGCGCACGAGACGCAGAAGTAGGCGGACACGGACGAACGCGGATCTCGGTAGGGCTGGACGGAGGCGATAGGAGGAGCTGTCGCTGGGACCGTGTTCCCGATCGATTGGTAGGACATGGAGAGATTCGCCGAGGGTCGCGGGGAAGAGCCGGGGGTTGCACGTCTTTGAAGGGGATAGAACCAAGGGGATCGATGGACAGTGGGTGACGAGACAGACGAAGGGATCTGCTGTGGAAGTGAGGGTAACTGTAAACAGCGGCCCCATCGGCAAGTGGTGCAAAAAGACCATGGGACATTTTGCTGCAATGGACAAAACGACACTCGTCAGAACTTGAAACTCATGAGAATGGGGAGTACGGCAGCAGAGAAGGGAGAGAAAGAGGGTTTAAATAGAGAAGAACCCACCTCAAGTGGGCCGCAGTACTACTCGCGCCATAGATCACGGAGGAATCGCATGTTTGTGCCCGGTAGACGGGTTGTGGTCACGTCCATCTCAGCCTGCTGATGGACGGACGATGGAGTAGCGAAACGATGTGTTCGATCTTATGGTGGACATGAGCAACCGATGGCTCTAGGTCAAGAAACGGGACCTGAGACTGGAGGACGAGGTCGGCTGAAAAGCGAGGGTTTGTCGTGCAGTACCGCAGTAGGCATTATGCTGGTGCTGGAATTTGACGTGGATGGGGGATGATGTCGGGGCGAGTAAGTGGAAACCTTGCGGTGCTCGTGGACGTAAAAAAAAAAAGCTGCCCAAGCGAAGCGAAGTAGGCCATTTCGAGGGTGCTTTGGCCCATTTGGGAGTGATAAAAAGAGCCCGATCGGACTTCGTCAAGGTCGTGGCGTTGCTGCCAGAGATTTGGGGTGCACGATAAGCACAGAGGGGGTGGCACGTGTACCGTGACATATGTGGTAATCAATACGAATCGCGATGTTATAACGGATTGAGCTACATAATATTGATTATGTATTTTCATATCTACAGCGCAGTGTTTTTGACCCGGCAGGGACTCGGATTGTACGAAAATCAGTTAGTTCAGGGAATCACGATTACACGGACGGCCCGGGTACGGAACTTGAGTGATTAGAGTAGAGAGGGGAAGGGATTTATAGACGATGCTGGCCACGGAGCACTCTTCGTCTAACGTGAGATAAAGAAATTTATATCTGATGGTGTGCAAACGGTAAAGGGGGACGAAGCGGGAGTGACAGTCCAGTGGAAAGTGAGAGGTGTGAAGTTAAAGAGATGTAGTGTGATTCATCTTCGCCTGGAAAGCGAACTTGCGAGGTATTCCGCAGTTTGCTCGGGCGCGCTGGAAGGGAAGCGGGACCCAATGAGCAGGTTCGCACCGTGAATAGGAAACTACAAGCAACATATGAAAAACGCTTCAGACGATCCCAGTGAAAGGGGGCAGCGCGAACAGCACTGTCGCCGCTGCAATAGTAGTAGGAAGAGGTGCCACAAGGTGCGGCGCCGCACTGTCCCCCTTCCCTAGCAGAGCTCGGAGACAGGCGACACCGCGCAGCAGCAGCGTCGCACCAATACGCCTGAACATCCACTCAATGGATGAAAAACGCACCTGCCGAGGGCGTCAATCCGAGGGGCACCGCGCACTGCAATAGGACTGCCAGGAGCGCCGGCGAGTAATCCCGTGGCTCCTCTCCAGGCTCCCCCCCGCACAGCTCGGAGTCGGAATGGAAGAAAACGCACGCGAGCGACCTTGCCAGTGTGAATACATCCTGTTGTCGGATTTAGCGGTGAGAAGGGTACAAAAAAAAGTCTGAGAAACAATAAGTAAGAGAACATTTGGAAATCGGTGAGCACGAACGTCAGTAGCGAAAAGCTCAACTTGGAACGGATTCACCGGCGACGTCGGTTGATGCGCTTACGGATGTCGTCGGAGCAGCGTGAGTTGGTGCGAGTGACAGCGCGCAAGGCCGCTACCTGAGATCCTTCTTCCAACGGAGCAGATCGTCGCCGGAAGAGAACGGCCAAAAACCCTTGTGTCACGGTCCAGAACGACCTGCCGGACGCCCAAAACTCCGTAGACGGTGCGTAGTCGCGATGAGAGAAAGCGAAAACAATCAAGGGTGCGCAGCGAATAAAAGGCAGGGATGATGCCGCCGGTGCGTTGGGGCGCTGTAGAGGAGCCGCTGCGACTCGGAGCAGAAACACAGCACGGCGGAGGACAATATCATAGATGCGTGTCAAGCTTAGCTTGCTAAGCGATGGAAGGTAATATATATACGAGCGTAGATATATGAACAATGTGTTACGGACATGATGGGGTGCGGCCCGAGACCATACTACTTAGTAGTAGCAAATGATCAGTTGCATATTGCATAGAAAAAATCTTTGTCGAAATAATGGTTTAAGTAGAATGTATCTGCAAAATGTAAACTATTTGCTGAAGTCAGTCGTGGATCTGCTTTTTTCCCAAACATCGGAGTGATATGAGCATAAGAACGGATCTGGTCCAAAGGTAAGATGCCACCCATAGTCGTACCTCTCGATCGCATGGAACGTTTGAGAATATGCATATGTGTAACGGGATCAATGGCACCATTAGATCGCACTTCGAGCCGTTGCACGTAGGCAAGGTACCGATTCGCCCACACAGGGCGTGTTCCTTTAGGGGGAATTGGGCGTAAAATTATCTGAACTTGAGCCACAAAATGGCCTGTGAATGACTCAGTAAGGATCAATGAAAATCGACAGAGAAATAACATCATACCTGTTAGGCCACTCACCGGCCAGTTGTCAGCATTCCCAAGAGCAAAAATGGCGGCATCATAGCGTCCATGCTTCCAAGTCCCGTCGGGCGGTGCTGCATTAATGGTGAATGTTGGGCAAATGACTGAAGCGTCATGGAAAGACTTCCTCTGCACCCGTACTTTGAACCACAGTTGTAAGTGGTCAAAGGGAAGGGGGGCATCAGCCGCGGCACGTCTAGCTTGTCCGACATCGTGAAAGTCACAAGAATAGGACCGTTCTCGGCTGATGTAGTCGGCAAGAGCACCACGTAAGTCTGGGAGGGAAAACAGCTCCGCTGCCTCATCAACGGTGATGCGACTGAGGGAAGGGTCGTAGTTAAGATGAATGGCGGTGGAACATGCAATGAATGAACGGGGTGGCCAGATCTTCGAAGCACCCACTCTTGCGTCGTGCTCGGCCTTCTCGAAAAAGTTTGTTACTTGACGATTCGGACCCCACAGATCAGCGAGTATAACCGCGGGATGAGCTTCAAGCTCGGCTACTTCATCGCGATCATTCGGTTCTTCCGGATCCTCGTTCTCTGTGTCTGGGTTCGTGTCACAATGCCCGGCAAGTGTGAGGGCGATTGCGTCGTCAAAAAGACGACACTTTTCTTGCCTGTCAAGATAGCGACATATCTGTGGATGATAGTCTTTATTATTACTGGACTCCGCAGGATTCTTGATGAGATTGATATGGGCGTGCTCTGTTGTATCGGCAGACCATTGTAGGAGGGAACCTACGTCCGTGACACTCGTTGCGATACTCTGCATTAGCTCTAGTTTAGGTATATGCCAGTGCTTTAGAACTTTGCCTTTCTTGCCGCGGCGAGCGCCTAAGTCAATGATGACTTGCTTGTTATCGTGAAATTCTTGCAATGCGCTAGCAATCTTCGTCCGCGTGGTCTCGGTGATAACAGGTGCCTGGGCGAGATAGCGAAACTCCACCAGTGCACGAATTGCCCTGATAAATCGCGGCGTGGCAGCTCCAGCAATGACAGCAACAATATAACGTTGCAGATCGCGGTGGACTCGCCCAGTCACCTGCTTGAGTCCTGAGACACCTGTTGCAAAGTGCCGAAGGCCGACGATTGGCGTGAGGATCGAGTAGCGAAAATCCAACTCTGCTTTGCTGAGAACGTAAAGGCACCATTGAAAGTCGTGGTCGTAGAATTCCCGGAGCCAGTGGTGGAGCGCCTCTGGGGTTAAGAAAACCGAGGGTTCAGACAAAGGCCAATCTCGCCAGAACGGCTCGGACACGCCGCTCAGACGAAATTTTTCGCAAGCGGCAAAAAAAGCTTCAACTTCTCCGGGGCGTACACCGATGGAGGCGAGTTGACGCAGAGTAGTCTTTCCGAGGCGCGGCGGATGGCGAAACGAATCTCCAAAATCTTTGTACATGGCCATTGTGACATGTGAAGTCAATCCCCGGACGCATGACAACATACCCGCCTCGGGCGTGTCACAAATGTATGAGGCCAGAGTGGTGTAACAAAGGCGCAAGTTTCCACGAGGATCCGACATCATTCGACCAACCCTAGCTGCTTGCTTGAGGGGCTCAAGTACAATGTCGAGACATTGATGCGTAAGTCGGTCGTTTAGGACGGTGCGGATCCGTGAGTTTGGATGGGTGAACTGTACAACTGGGAGGAGCGCTGCGAGTAAAAAGGCGTGATTGGATGCCTTATTGCGGTGGTTCATCTTGATATTAGCGAGGCTAATAAGGAGAGGATGGGCGACACGACCGCCTGACATGTTTGTGATATTCGTCTTGTCCGACGAGAGTATCACCCCCAGGAGTGTCGACCCGGCAGGCAGCTCCGACTATGTACCGAGTGAGTCCACAAACAAGTTATATTTCATAAGTTAAACAAGATACTACCTGCATCCCCCAAGCAGCGTCTCCGGTGAGCCACTCGCTATATACGCGCTCAATTGTTTCTTCTGCATACTTGAAGATGCGTTGAGGAGTAAGGTCAATCTTGTCCATAAAGTATGGATGGTTGAAAAGTAGTTCGATGCAATCCAGAGTGTCGCGCAGGTATAAATAGACGGGTGAAGTGGTGATCCCTTCCGCCGGCTCTACGATGCGATATTTCCATCGTGGGCCAGAAGGAAGTAATTCTGCACGGCCCCGGAGTTCTTTAGCAGTGCGAAACGAAAGGTCCAGTTCTCTGGTCTTAGAAAATGGGATCACGGCCAGTATATTATGCGCAGTACTTGTGTACATACCGACTCTAATTTCAAGAATTCATCAATTTGTGCCATGCTAAGTGGGGAACATAATAAGAACTTCGCCAGTTTCCATTCTTTCCTCGTCGCGAATGGATAATAGATGTTTGTTTTACGCTGAAAAGAGTATGTGTCCATATCGAAGCGGTCGAGGAAGACTTCTCCGACATCGAATGTCTGGGCAGCACCTTCGAATTCCGTGACTGAATAAGATACCCCTTGATGCTCCACAAAGTCATCAACCATCATCCGAATATCCTCATCCACAACCGCGGGTGGTTGGTATTCCGGTGCATCAACGCCATCTCCATCCATGGTCTCGTCGACTGGCCAGTGAGGGTTGTCATCGTCAAACGTCGCATCCACCTCCATTGAACCGTCCGAATGGGGAGCAGGGGATCCCAACCGTGTTTCTTGTTCCCTAGCAAGTACATCTGCAGCAGAAACGAGATCATCTTGCCAGGCACGACAAGATCTAAGAGGCTGGCTTAGATGCCGGGTAACGCCTTGGGGAGACTCGAATCGCTTGAGGCAGTAAGGGCACTCGGGCATAGGATGCGGGAGCTCAACGGAGAGGAGAGAGACAGAAAAGCGGCAACCTGAGGAAGTGGAGAGAGAGACACGCTTTCAGGGTGAGTCAACCACACCGTAGACGGTGGAGTGACCCTTGATGGGCCGGGGTGCATGTTGTGGCGTAGTGAGCAATCGGCAATCAAATGTTTAATGTGAAAGCTAATGTGGCTGAATGCCAAGGAAATGGGCGAAGATTCCGGTATCTGAGGGTCGAGCGTAAGACGCGGGCGAGAGTGGGAGATCAAATGTTCAGCCTAAAACGCACTTTGAGCTGCTGATAGAGTCAACCGGGGAAGGACTTCGATTTCGACGACGAGGATTTCCGTGACCTAGTCGTATACTTTGACTTAGAACTAGAGCTGAACGAGCCGGGACCTTCAACCAGGAAATCGTCAGGGCAGACCTATCTTGTACTTGTACTTTATCTCACTTTTCGATTCCTTTGACTTTATGGCTTCGCTGGTTTGTATACGGTCTGAATAGTGCATCATCGTCGTGACGAAAACGCACCTTATTTCAGACGCGCAGAGGCTTTCTTTGATGGTGGTTCTTCACCCGCGGACAAATCGGCCTGGGCTTTCTGCGATGTCGTCAAGTTCGAACGTTCGTCTTCCATAACTGCCGCGGGGTTGCCACCCACCAGCGCATCAAACCTTCTGTGAAAGCCCGGCCGCCGCCGGACCCCGGTATCATAATCTCGTATCAGGTAAGTTAGAATCACTTCGGATGACTTCTGACTTTCATTTGAATCAGATTGTGACGCTACTGTGAGTCTCCGAGTCTGAGCAGCACGCCAGTCGCGACCAGTGAAGCTTCAAGTTGAGCCCCCTTCGAATCGACGAAATTCGAAGTTCGATTCTCGATTCTCGAAGTGTTCGCCACTCGACGCTTGTGAGTCATCACTCGTCACTCGTGAGTCCTAGACTCCAAGTCAGTGAGTCCTGCCTGCCTGGTCCTCCACAGCAGAGTCCAGACTCCAGACGGTAATAGGTATTATCTCATTACAATTTCTGATGAATAGCCAAGTACTGATCTTCTTAGGCCTCCGGAGTCCGGAGTCCGAGCAGGTACATGCATATACCTGCCAAAGCATTTTGGGGTCCGCTTTGGCAGCTGGCATCAAGCTGGATACACGCTATTCGATATCGTGAATTGTGTATTGAACTTTTCTCACCGTTTCAGATTCGTTGGCTCACAAGCCTGAATTTTGCTACATGCGGCATAAGCGGTATTATTTTTAACAGAGATGAACGAGATAGGCAGTGTGCGCTTTCCCTTTTTTCACCCTACAGCCACTGAAGCCCCCCCTCACAAAAATAGACTCCACGCAACCAAAAAAAAAAAGGCAAGTCGATCATCCGACTCTGATCAAGGGCCCTTTGTATACGACCGTCGAGACTCCACGCCCGACAGTCCCTCTCCTCAGTGCTCACACCATGTCCCTTACAGTTGAATGTGGAAGCTATTCCTCTTATGAATCGTATCGCATCGGTCCCACCCGCTTTCAACATCATGAAGCCGATGTGCGCATGGTGTCGAGAAGCCGACAGTCCCCACTCCAGCTGGAGACTCCGAAAAAGACAAGCATAAATCTCACCAAATCCTTCCAAGCCCTCTCACCACCGACTGTCCATCCGAAAGCTGAATTATCACCCAAAGCGAAGGCGCTTATCTGCCAGTTCCCACTATTGTCGAAATCTTCCGAGCTCCTCAAGTCATGTAAGTCACATTCTCTAAGTCGCGGTTTGGATCGATCGTTTGAACAGTTGATTTTGTGAATAGTGCCGTTCGTGGATGTCGTTCAACATATCATTAAAGGCGGGTACGAAAGTGATGACACCTTGGACTCATCGGTCAAGGTGTGTACATCTCGCTTTGTTTCAATACCACCAGCAAGTACTAACGTCTGGTTCAACAGGTCTTTGAGCAGATCGGCCTACCAGAATATCACGTCATAATTCAAATCATGGAGTCGAACGTCCTCGAAAGGAAGCCAAAGTGTGTCTAACCTGTTCATATAGTATATAATTTACTCATCCCCGGGCGACAGGTTGTCCCATTCCACCTCCCAGAAACTCATCATCGTCGAGTGGTCAAGGCCGACGCACGAATCGCCACTCGTATACATGCACCGCGCATTGTTTCCTGCCCTCGAACAACTGCCCTACAATAGCAAGGTCGTCGACCCCACCGTGGAAATGAATACGTCGCTACGATCGGAATCTGGCGACTTTAATGCGACACCCGACATCACCATTGTCCTCGCACGTCAATCAGGGGAACGAGCTGAGCCCGAATTCGTATTTATTGGTGAATGCGCGTTTTCCCAAGGCGAGGCAGCGCTTTTGAAGAAACTTCAACTCGAAGTTGATGCACGCCCGGAGATCCTGATGGTAATGTCCATCATCATCACCGAATCCAGCCCCTACCGCCGCCCCAAAGATAATTCGACCGCATGGCACACGTTCCGCAGTATCCAAAACTGTACCCTCATCGAATTCCTCAAGATGATGCAGAGGACGGATGAAGATTCCGATTATCTTGGTCCCGTTACAGTCGCCGGTCATCCGTGGGCTCGGATTTCCAACATCGATTATTACGTTTGGGTCAGGCAGGGAGATGAGAGGATTGATCTCAGTAAGCGTGACAGCCACGCGATGGCTCATGGCGTAAGTCGGTCCACATACGTATTACGATTACACGTACGACTCATCATTTATCAATAGACATTATTCCCGCAAATTCGCATGGAGGATGTAGACATTATGATCCATGCCGGATTACTCAAGATCCGGGATGCGATGGTTCGCTTCACTAATTCGATCGATACCAGCGTGGACACGAACCCTCTTTCGGTTGCAGCTGTCACATGGGACATGGACTGGACTCGGTGTCAGGTCGGCATCGCAAACGCCACTGAACGAACCGCACACCTACGGTTCCAAGAGTGGTACCGGGCCGCCTTTAGGGGAACCAAACGTTCCATCGCCGAAGTTCACGATTCTGCTGAGTATGTGGATACTCGATCCTCAGGCCCTTCCCTTCCCTCCCTCACTCGATCGACTCCACCCCTCACTCGTGCTAGGAGCCGACTCAACCAAACAGTCCGTCGCAACCATGGCAACCAGATGCCAATTCTCCCTGATCCCACTGAAGCTACCGTCTCCGGTTCCGACGCTGAGGATGACGAACTCTCCGACTCAGTCAACTTGTAGAAATCAGGAGTTGATCGTGTGGTCATGGTGTTTCAATTCTCTCGAAAGTCTTCCGTGCCAATCCGTGGTGCAATTTGATACATACTACAATGAGTTTCACGTTGATATCCTTTTGCCGTAGCAGCCGACAGTGTATTACTACTCCGCGATAAATAATGCTTACGGGGCTATGCCTTCCTGAGACGCGACGTCTTCCGGCGTTGCGAGTACGGTCTCTACCACCGGATGAAGCTCCTCTTGGGGTGGGGGCGCAATCTGTACCGGAACCGGCACCGGCACCGGTTTCGGGGTTGTCTCGAGTTTGAACTCGGACGTGCCAGTGTGCGGGGGTCGTCGAAAGGAGGCCGGAAAGCTTAGGTGGGCCTCGGCGTGGGTCATGCGTAGAGTCCGCAAGAGGTGTTCGTTGTCGTCCATGACGGTGATGCGAAGCCAACCGCCGCAGCGGCACTGGCAGCGGGTGATGCGACTTGCGGTCCGTGTCTTGGGTGCAGGACTTAGACTGTTCACCTTCGAGCTGGGCGTAAAAGTAAGTGAAGACGGTGGACTTGCCACGGCGCTTCGTCTTCTTTTTTGGCTGTGGGGCGACGTAAGAAACGAAAGGAGGGGGTGATGAAAAGAGTCGTACTTCCAGTGATAATCTGACGCCTCGGCAAGGAGATCTCTTATTCGATTAGAACGATTGTTGAGGTGTTCTCCTGCGACGAAGAAGCCGGGAGGGACGGTGACCATCGTGTCAAAGTCGAAGGGCGAGTCTTGTCGAGTGTGACAAGGTTGAGGAAGTCGTCAAAGGACATGGCGGCGGTGGCGATCTGACCACGGCCAGATGATTCTGCGGCAACCTCGGAGGCGACTTTGCGTGCGTTCTGCTTGTCCATGCAGGTCGCGCAGACCTTGGGATGACCGCCACCTGTGCCTTGACGTGTTTACTAGTACGACCTGGACCAGCTGCCTCGTCCACCACTGTGCACAGTTGGGCGAACTCGGCAAGTCCATTGAACGCACCGTCGCTATCACACGGTCTCCTCACAGACTTTTGTCAAAATAAAATGCAAGGTGCGTTTGGGGTTGCCTCTTAACCCGGCAGCGGGCCGGTTTTGTAGTACCCTTGTATTCCCCCTTTCTTTTTTCTCATGTGGAGCCTGATCCGGACCTCTAGTGTGGACGTATAACAGTTGACCCACTAAACCAGATATGACACCCGGGGCGCGCGACGATCCTCCTGCCCGTGTCCGTCGATCGTGAAGCAATGAAGCGACTGCATCTAGTTTAGGACTAGGCCTTGAAGTACTCGTAGGTCGAACGAGCCATATCGTCGAACCGTTTACCCTGTGCATCACGACTGCCTATGGAAGGAAAAAGGGAAGCGCACGAGGGACAAACACGTGGGGAAGCTTGAGGCAGGGGGGTAAGGGGGAAGGGGGAAGACGAAATACACTCGCGGTCTTCAGGTATGTACCCATTGTCGACACGCGTCCTGTACATTTCCCGCGAGTCAGATCTCCATTGTAATCACCGTTATCATCAACAACGACGGACGGCGACTCAACTACTTACTACAGTATAGGCCAAGCAGCACACGTTAACCTGAGTAGACGCTGGCTACAGCGAAAGCGCTGACGGTGGCGAACAGTGCAATCAAAACCGGCGTAAGATGAACGAAGATATGTGGAAGAGGAAGAACTGTTCGGGAAATGTTGTTCAGAAAGATGGCAGACTCCCCGATCTGAGCAGCCATTTTATGCAGTCCTTTTGCCTACCTATTTTTGGGTGGTACTTACCCGATACCTAGGTTGGTCGGATCCCACTGACCGTCGGCTCATTACGCGCACGTTTGATACATCAATCCGGCAAATTTTACTTCATGAAGTAACATGTATTGTGGACATTCTGGCTGCTCTGCCAAGCTGCCCAGCGAGCGTCGTCTTCCTGGAGGTCTTTGATGCCTTCACCTTCACCGGCACCACCTGTCCCTACGGTCCGTCTCTCGCAGGCAAAACAAGATACACTCATCGCTCTCAGCACGCTCCCACCATTACCCGACGCGTTCGATGTCCTTCTCTTTTTCGACACACTCCCCGTCGGTCACGCATAGCCCGCACCAAGCCGCTGCTTGAGTGTAGCGCCTACCCGGATGCACTGGCCCTCCTCGAAGTCATGCTCGCAGGTGCCAGTGACGATCACCACCTCGAGGCTCGCGACGCGGACGAGGGACGGGAGCTTTTCTGACACTGGCGCTGGTGGACTAAGTGGAAGTAGATGGGGATTGATCGATGCGCTGCCTTCGACCTCTTCCCTTGCCCTCACGGTAACCAACAGGTAGGTACTCACGTCACCTAAACGTTGGGAAATCAAACAGCTTATATCCTCCGGAGTCATAGATGCTTCAGAGTACCCCGACCTGGATGAGGATTTCAGTAATCCAGTGGCACGCGCAGAGGTGGAGGAAGAGCTAAGCGTCGAAATTCGAGAAGAGAACCACCCTTCTTGGCTGGACAAACGAAGCGTACCCTTGACCTGAGTCCAGCAAAGATCATCAAGGCACCAGATGGCTCTATGAGCAGGGCAGCCATTGGCGGCGCAGCACTGGTAGAAGAACCGGATTACCTTGACGCGTCGCTCAGTAGAACTCAGGAGTTCAGAGGAGATTCTTTCCATCGTGGCCATGTTGTCTGTTCAAACGGTCTTCTACAGACCAAAGAAAAAATAACCTCAAGCAGATTCGAAGAAGGCCAAATCCAGTCGTATGCTAGAATATGGATCTTGAGGGTGATCAACGTCTCCTCCCTGCCCCTTTGGCCTAGCAAACGACGCTCCCGACGAAACCGGCCGCGCACTGACATCGTTCAACGGCCCCGTTCACGACAGCAAGCTCCTCCCGAAGGAAAGCCTGCGTTAGTTCCCTAGGATCCGACGTCTCTATCTTCCTGGATGCGAGCACGAAACCCTGCTCCTCGTCCAACAGCTCTTTCACCTGTTTGAACACGTACAAAGCACCCGTCGAGTAGACCACGCAATCATTGATTTATCCCGTTACGTCGCGACGAATGTACTTAAGTTTCGAAATACACTGAGTGTGCATTCGCGAACCCGTTAGAACTGTAGTCGTTCCCACGGTTTTCTTCCCCAGCCGTCAACCTTGAACCCAGAACTTTGAGTTTCGATCACTTTGTTGCCTTGATGGCCTCAACGACACTGTTGCAAACACCTCGCGCCCATAACAGTGACGGTGTGGTCTCTACCTCTGACATCAACGAGGCCAGCCTAATCATTGGACGCCCGCTTCCAGGGAACCCAAATCATGTCTTCAACATACCTCTCGCCTCTTCAATTCGTCCTCCTATGGTCACGCCGTCGAACAGCAATGTCGTTAATACGTCACCCCTCAGTACTGTCCCTCCGACCCCAGCTTCTGATACTGTCGGTGCTGGAATTCCCTTTCCCATCCATTCACGCCGCTCTGTCCGGAAACGACCGCGATCATCCTCATTCGAGTTCGAGGAACCTAGATCCGCGCGTCGTTCTGCCTCGCTGAACTTATTGTCGGAGATGCAGACCTCACTGAGGGTCCCTCCGGCGCTGGTTTATTCTTCCGGCGATTCTAACCGCCAGGTTGCCCACGAGGTGAGTAAAATAATAATAACAGGACATTTTCGATGTATATCATTTATATTCTAGCCATACGACTGTGAAGACGATGAAAAAACGATTAGCGAGGGCTCGAGATTATTACTCGAAGCAACGTGTGCGCAACGCAGCGCTCAGCTAGCTAGAAAAAAATTGTCCGCTTGCCTTGCTAAAGAGCATGCCGCGTTGGAGCGGTTTCACGATTTTCAAGCGTCAAGAGCTGACCGCCGTATGAGATTCACGGAGGCTAGCATCGGAACGGTTCGTCATGCGATGCGGGAATGCGGCATTCCGTTCCCAAGTAGGTCACCGCTTACACTGCGACAGCATGATTCATTGCACGAACAAAGTAGTACACCTTCTCACTAACACTTTGGTATATAATTGGCGGACACGGAAGGCGGAAATTTTTTATATTTGCATTGATGTAGAATAGTAGTACTCCTACTTTAACATACTGTGCCTATCTGATGTTGTTTTTGTCCTGCCGAATGATTTGTGTGCTTGCTGGTCAATCTTAGGATTTAAACTGAGTCGTGACAGAGGATTGCTGTGGCCGACTGTGGATTTGCTGTTGATCGGCTGTCGATGAGTGGTAAACTATAGATGCTGTCGGATGCTGTGAATAGT
This sequence comes from Leccinum rimulosum, assembly GCA_038091395.1. NCBI lineage: Eukaryota > Fungi > Basidiomycota > Agaricomycetes > Boletales > Boletaceae > Leccinum > Leccinum rimulosum. The sequence continues at coordinate 21,177 of JBBPOJ010000110.1, forward strand.
CCTGGCACTGTGGCTCGGCTGTGACTCGGCTGTGGCTCGGCTGGGGGCTGTTGGTCAGCTGTGACTGGTCATGACTACTGTGACTAAGTCTGGGTTTTGCTGATGTGGTGTCGTTTTCAATAACTGAACATGGTCCAGAAGTTGCTGGAAATTCATTTGCCGACCTTGAGCTTGAGTTTGAACTCCCTCCAACTCCAGACTGAATTGAGCAGCGCTCTCTGCCAATAGGTCCAACAACTTGGTGAAGATTTGCAGTGATTTGAAAGTTTGCGCTAACTCTTCGCCGCCTATCTTCTCTGCCAAACTGTTTTGCTGTTCGACTACAGCAAACAGAATGTCAGAAGTCTCGGCGATGCGCCGCCGCAGCTCAGCTTTGAATGATGAGAAATGTGTGTATGATTGTGTATTCTATGAAAGTGCCGAAGTTATTGTACGGTATAGTAAACCCTTCATCGGTAATGTTTTGCATTAGGAAACAATAGGTTATTGGTGATTATTGTGCAAGTGTGGACGCTTTCCGAGTTCCAAGTGGACTGATCACAACATTTGTCTATTTCACCGCTGAGCATGTCGGCCAACAATTCTAACATCACTTCCCAACTTCCAGCTACCGAAGAGATTGACTTGGCCGCTCTTTTGCAGTCAAACCTCAATATGTCAACATCTCGTTCTTTGCCGTCCCTGCCATCATCCCAAGATCTCCTGGGAAGCCTCCTCTCATCAGATCTGAACTCAGTAGAACCACCATCACATGCTCAACAGCATCCACCTTCTCCGTGCTGAGTTTCAGAAGGAATTGAGCTGGAAGATTTACTTGATTCTGATCTGAACTTATTGCCGGTCCCCCAATATAGGCGTCCCTCGCCTCACTCGAATTCCAAGACTCAGTCAGGCGTCGCCATCTCAAAGAAGCGCATGCTGGATGAACTGCTGGAATCCGATCTGAACCAACCCTGTCCATCGCACTCCCAATCCCCTGGTTTAGAACACATCGCCAACCGTCCCAGGATCCTTTCCCCGCCAGTGGATATGTCCTCGCAAGAGCAAAGGACATTGAACAGCCTCCTCGACTCTGATCTCAATGCAGATACCGAGTCAGGTGAAGGACCGATAGGTGGTGTTGAGGTGGAGGTTGAGGTTGAGGTTGAGGTTGAACAGGAAAAGCAGGATGAAAGGCATGTGGGACACCATGGTGAGTGACATTTTATGGCATCTTAACAACTATTTACCGTCCTTAAGAAGATACCGTCGACAACCCAAGATCTTCACCTTGGCGGACAGTTCTTGACCGTGAATCTCGAGTCCTCAAGATCATCGGCGACTGGAATCACGAGACAGTATATCCGCAAAGCTTGGAGACCCTTTTGGAAAAGAAGATGCATGTCTGTGTAAGATATACTGAGGTGATGTGGGACAAGACGACACTTTGGCAAATCAGAGAACAGTTGGAAATTTTGGAGAGGGCTTTGATGAGACGGGTGCAGGAATGAGAGGTGATGTCCTGAAATAATATGTATTGTTCGTTAGAATTATTGTCAATGTAAGCGAGTTCGAGGCACCTGGAACGGGATGCGACCGAGTGCGTGAAAACATGTACACTGCTGTACGAATATTACAGTCAGCGATATTATCCATAATAATCCAACGCCTCACCATGCCCAGAGCGTTGAACGAGTGGTATCTCAGAAATATCAGTAATACACCGTAAGGACACAAATTATTGTCGATGTCCTTAGACACAATGTCGCCACTGGCTAGAGCGATGGCGATGACAGGTCCGTATACCGGGGATCGATTAGGAAGACGGTTTTGCCGGTGACTCGGATACCGCTGGATGGCGAAGGAGTGATATTTGACAGGCCAGAGGAGGCTAGCGATTGATATTGCATGATGCCAGCCTTGTCGAGACAGTACTCAGTATACAAGGGTATCCGTCACCTTTCTACTTGAACACCGCGTCGTCGCAATCCACCCTCGTAGATGTATCGCTTTAAAGCGAAGATACGCCGCTGAGAGTGACTATCAGGACATGCATTCAAGTTCATCTTGATCAACCAGCTTTAGTTCGCCGGAGGACAACGACAAATCTATGATTGTTCCGGTTCCTTACATGGAAGGCGAAGCTTCGCTGTACTGCACTATCAGCTTGTTCGCCCGCTGAGATGGTCGGCAGCCACTCCTGTGCCGTCACAGCACGAGTGAGGAAGTTTCGCCGAGCCTCGTTCAAGTATCTATCAAGTATCTATGTAGCGTGCTCCAATGAAATTGATGTCCCTTCTTCATATGCTTTGCGAATGCTGCTAAGCATCATGGTGCGGTAAAGTCTTCTGATCAGTGATAGACAAACTAGATCATGTTATATATTAAAATGTTATGTTGTAAACAGTCTTCTTCGTAGGGAACGTAGAACTGACCAGGGATGGTGCGAAGGGATAGCTAATGAGCCCAATGGCAAGATGCCGAATTGTGTCCATTGGCCGACCAGTGGATAGCTGATGAGCCCAACGGAAATATGCCGGATTGTGTCCATTGGCCGATCAGTCATCTGCGCCATGCAGGAATATGCAGCTGATCGGCTGATCGGCAACATGCCCAGTTGCAGTCATTGGCCCATCAGTCATTTCCGGCATGCAGGAATATGCAGCCAATCGGCTAATCGGCAACATGCCCAGTTGCAGTCGTTGGTGTTACGATTGTCTCCTCGACTCTCTATGTATATCTTTTCTCTTTCCCTCTGCCATGCTTATCGCCTATACTTAGTATTCACAATGTATCATAGACCTCGGGCGATTTCGCATCTCGTTCCACATTGCTGACGGTCCTACTTCTTCCTATTTCCAGTCCCTATTCCTTCCGAGTCTTCCCGGTCCTTCTGACTCATAATGACGCCTTCGCTTCGTCATTTGTATTACTTATCCTCCGCAGCTTCTTAATCATCCTTACTGCGGATGACGCGTCCCTTCCTTGCGATTCCTTCGCATTCCATTTCTTTAGTATATATAGAATACCCTCTTGTTTTGTAACCCTAAGCTAGAGCTACTTGGAATATCATCTAAGTTCTCTGAGTCCCTTCGAGTCCCTCACCTCTCAGTACCTTCGAGCCTCTGCCCTCTTCGGGTGTGTCCTTAGTCTTCGAGTGAAGTGACTCTTCGTGAGATCCTCCTCATCGAACTCTCTGTCCCTTAGTCTTCGAGTCTCGCCAGGCGTTAAGCTTGCTCGACTATCCTTCGTCTCAGTCTCCACCTCCAAGTCTACATCCGACCCTATCCGGGCCAGCTGTAACAGTTGGCCCATCAGTCATTTCCGGTATGCATGAATATGTAGCTAATGGGCTGATCGGCAACATGCCGAGTTAAAGTTGAATTGGCCGCTTTGTGGATCACCGAGACCTTCACTCCATCGGCCAATGTTGGCTGGCCAGTCATTTGCGGCGATTTGGCACATTGGCTAGCCGGTCATTTGCCGAAAATTCTACTGCATGGGGTCATCGGGAATGTCATTTTGATTGCGGATGGCAATTGAGCAGTGCACTTGATCACGCCAGATATTGTTATTGTTGCCAGATGCACCTAATGTTTTTTATTTCATTGTTTATTATATTCTACCGATGAGCAAATTGGGATCATATGATATAAGTAATACATATTCACCACCATCAACAGCAATGCCTAAAGTAAGTCCCACATTGGTCCTTCCATCAATACTTTTCCTCCTCTCATTCATCATTCCACTTTACCTCGCCAAATGGGGGATGAACTGCCTAGTCTAGTACATAGGATTCCAATAGGTATCCTGGAACTCGAAAATGTAGCAAAGAATGAATGAGTAATGTAATATTTCCACCACCACAATATCCTACTCAGTGGCTATCTGCTGAATCACGGATGGTTATGTCGTTGTAGAGATCCTTTTTATATCCTCGCTTTTCGCGATCTTTCACAGCCTCGTACATCCAACGGACCTCCAGGATCATCTATTCAAAGACCGGTCCTTCCTTTCCCCCAGCTCGACTAAGACCGGTTGTCCGACATCTCAGACTATACCAGACATGCATAGTCCATTGTGGTCTTCATTCGTCAGTTTGTTCATTCCCTCCTTATGTAATTTCTTCCCACCCCTCTTGCTTCCTCTACTTTTCTACTTTTCTTCTTTTCTTCACTACCGGTTCCGAAGGGCCTCGGCCCATTACTTCTACCGCTTCTTTTCTGTACCTGGGTCGATCTAAGACCGCATTCCATCACATCTCCGTCTCTTCTTGTAACCACGTACCTTAGAAGTCTCGGGAATGCCCGGACTATAAAACAGATGTACCCCAGTAGTAGAAATGTAGCTTCCTTCAGCTCACTGCCACTAAACGAGTGACATTACCGACCGACCGACTGATCGACGCCTTCTCCCTTCAATGACAACTTCTGATGACTCCGACCCGCCCATTCCGCGTATCTACCTCCTCACCAACAGCAAACCGGACTACTGGTCCTTCACCTTGCTCACCCTCGAGCTTACCGGACTACCACCGGCTCTTCAGGACTAGTCACCCGGGCTTCTTTAGGACTTCCCCCCTTTTTCAAAGAATCCCTTTAGGAGTGAACAATCACTCACCCCTGTCCTTTCACAGCCCTGGACTAGCAGGATTCTCCTCCTAGATCCACGCAGGGCCCTTAGGATCTTTACATCGTCCTCTAAAATATCCATTGCATAAATCAATCCAAAGTGACTTATATCATAATAATGGATATTTCCAGAGTCACTGGAAGGGTCAGCAATTACATGCACATGATCACCAACATGAAAGAGGCGGTGTAGCAAGGAAAGGGAAAGTTTGTGTTCAAGATCCTCTGGGAGGTGCACTGTAGCAAATTGAGTTTCATGGTCTATGCTGACCAACACACCACATTTCTTGCTGCAGATAGAGTCTGAAAAAGTAACACAATGCATCCAGTTTCCCAAACAATTGATGGAATTTGTGTTAGTGATCTTCATCAATGGTGGGTTCACCACAGAGGCAATGTGCAGAGCGATCTGGTGAGGAAGAGGGGTTGTAGTGTTTGAAAGTCCGGTCCCAAGACTGATAAAAAACTGATTTGTAACCAGACCAGACCTGAGTGGTCCGGTCTTCCTAGATTTCATTTGGTTCAGTCTTGGTCTTTTGACAAAGAAAACCAGTCAAGACTGATCTTTGGAGGTAGTCTCTATTGTCCTCTATTTAGGAGTACATATGAGGATTATCCCTGATTTGTTTATATTTTTACAATTTTATTTGGGTGAGTTATGATATTTATGACAATATATTGACATGGAAGTCAATATTGGTCATATCACAGTCAGTTATGGATGAAATGACATTATAATTGGCTCAAATTAGGGTGACCAATGGAAATTGCTGTCATTTGTAAGTGCCCAGTCACTTAGGGGGATGACCTCTGTCAAGAAACAGGGGCTATATTCAATACAGCAAAAATTTGATCCAAAAAAAGGCAAGTCATTATTCCTTTTCAGGATGCCTATAAAAGCTGTAGCCACTATTTTTGTGATTCTAATGGTCTTACAATCCAATCAATCTAATCAAATCTGGATCAGAAAAATGGTTAAAAAATGGCTTTGCAATCTGGAAAGTGGTCATTTCAATTTAATTCCAAAGCAGCCACAAGCTATTTTTGGCTTCTGCAGATCTGCTTATGTAATCTATAGTATTCCACTTTATGTGTTGTCATAGAATATCAATCCAACGTCCTTGTGGAATTTATTGAGTTTGATATGACCAAGATTCTTTGTAAGCATATCAGCTGGATTTACAGCTCCTTTAACAAAGAACAATTTGATCTTCTTCTCATGTATGAAATCCTGATTGCATGCCATTGAATATTGACATGTTTGCTATGCTTTTCAATGACAGGGTTTGATGCCATGAAGATAGCTTGGTTATCACCATGTAGAGGTTGTAAAAAGACATCAGTCTGCAACTCCTCTAACTTCTACATGACATCAGAGCAGCATGTCAACATCGTCCGGTAGCCTTCTTCCAGAAGGTCATCATTGACTGAAATGTTTTGATATGTTTTCCTTGCTTTCTGATAGAAGCCATGGAGAGAGTGTGCAAGGTCGAAGACAGGTTTACATTGATCTCTGTACATGTCCAAAAGTATGTTGTAGGCTTGCAAAAGCACATGTCTTAACTTGGAGAAGTTGAGACAGTTCTGTATTGAATGTAAGAGGTAACACCTTATAATACAACTGTTGCTGCTGATCAAGGGCTCGGCTGGGTATAAGTTCACATTGGTGTCAGTGTGGTAAAATAGAATCCATATAGCACTCCACCATTGAGACTCAGGGTCATGGAGGAGATTCATATAGAAGAATGGAGGATTTAATATTTCTTCAGTGTCTTCTGGCACAAACTGGTAGGTCTGACTTGTCATCCCAACAATCATAAAATATATCATTCCCTGTTCATTATGAGTGTACTGTGTAAAAGAAATTGATAATGCCTACTGTTTGAACATTGTGCGACATTTCGGAATTGTTCTTCACAAATTTGAAGTCTGACAGCTTGTTGATCCCAGCACTGTTTTCTTTTAATACATCAGTGATGCTGAAATCATGGTGTACTTAGCCGGTCTTATGAAGATAATAAAGGACTACACTTATTGTATACGTCCAGAGCAAAGACAGCAATTAAGGCAGCTTACCTGGTCTTGAGTCAGAAAACAACGAAAACTTTCAGCCAGATGAGTTACATCTATGATTCTGTCATTTTTCAGATGAGCAGTTTCAAGTGGTGAATGACCGACATCTGGTACATGGCCAATGCTGGATGAATGACGTCTTTAATAGAGGATTGACTGGTCATTGATATTGACTCATTCTCTATCCTCTCTTCATAGGCTTGGACTCTAACAAAATATCTCTTTGCTGTCTCCACCTCCTTCTGTCCAAATTTCACCCAATGTCTTCAAATATCATCTCAAGAATTTCACCCTCTGGCTCATGGTCTTCATCCCACCAAGAGTCCTTGATTGCAACTATATTTCCATCCTCATCACATGCTTTATATACCATGCATCTGTGCCAAATGTAGATAGAGGGCGCATGTTGGAATGAAAGACCAGTTGTCAATCTTGAACTTGTATTGAATTGCCACTCAGGGATGATGTGTTTGACAGTTGGGTTCCACCTGAGCACCACTTTCATCTGACTTATAATCAGGTAAAACAGAGAGATGACATTGTCAACTGCTTAGATAATTTTACTTAGGACTAAAGGCTATCATTTAATGGAGCTCATCATGTACTGTAGTGAAATTGATTGGTTTAAATTCTCATGTCCATGTCCTCAATTGTGATCCCCAAGGTGAAGCAATGAAGCGTATCCTTATGCAGAATGTTGTGTAGGCTCCATATCAATTCCATTCATTCTGATGCAGTGGAAGTCATTAAATCTGGTTCAAGAATATATTTATGAAATACATCTTGCGTTCTGCTAGCATTTCTTGCTTTCTTAAACTTGAAAGGAATGGTGATGTGGAACCAATGTTTTTCCTTTTTCTTTTGTGGTGGAGTCAGAACATTTAATGTATGCATGTGGGCTGAAGGTGTTTCCATGCACTAAGAGGAATTGTAAATTGCACACCAGAGAAGTCTGTATCCTTGATACAACTTCTTTAATGTGTTAACTCTTAAGATCAAGTGATTCTCCTGATTTAGTCATATGATAATCAATGGTTATGATAGTACTTAAGCAAATAATAGATTGGCTGATGAAATTGTGCTATGTGAACCAACCCAGTCACTGTCCTTTTAACACTTCTGGAACATATTATCTGCATGTGAGTTTGAAAATCATCATTATGGTCTTTTATTGTGGTGGCTCCATTTCCACTCAGCATCCTGATTAGGTGGTAACCTTAGGGTAACAAAAGCATAGACATGGTCCGTTGGAGCTGTACTTGGAGCAAGTACCAGATGAAAAAGGTAAGTAAGCAAGTGTACAATAAAGCAACACCAAGAGTGTGGGATTATGATGGACTATCACTAAACTTCAAATTGAGTGACAAACAAAGAAATGACATCAACAACATAGAACTCCTTGCTGTTATCTGTGCCCTGTAAGCCTGGAACCACTATCTACATGGCTCTCACATATAGTGATACAAAGTCCAGTTCAAAACTGCTCAAAAGACCACAACTGGACCGGACTGTTGATCGGTTGCAACTGGACTGTGGTTGCAGTTGCCTCAGAATCAAGAAACTAACGGTCCACTCTTTGTAAATTGAGAAATTTCATCAAACCAATAAGAAACCAGTCGCAACTGGTCTTCTTGCAGACCGGTCCCTTTAGCCCCATATGTACTCTGATATTGCCGAATTTCATATAATTTTTCCATAGTTTAGCAAATTTATTCCGACCTTGTACCCTAATATTACAATTACACTAACATGTGACTCGAGAATGGTCATATCTCAGTCATGTACGGTCCGAATTACAGAATCCTTGGATCTACGACGAACCAGGGGTTGGCGCTAAATTTGGTACAGCCACCTCGAAGTGCGAATACCGGTTTTGGAGCGGTCGGTGACTGGCTTTTGAAAAAACCGATCGCAACTAGTTCAAAATTTGGTCAAGATGACTTTGAACCAGTTTTTTGCGGTTTCGGTCCGGTCTTTCCTTATTTGGACAAAAAAACTGGACCGGACGGGACTTTAAAACATTACTCACATAGCAACTCTTGAAGTCGGATGCAAACTCACTCTATCAGTAATGGTCCTCAAATAGCTGAGCCCCCCACTTTCCAGAGTCTGAATTGCCTGCTAAAGGGTGATGCATAGGCTATCATAGTTTTGGTGGGTACAAACATGCCAACCTCATACTGATCATGACCTCCTTCCGCTGTTTCGGAGAGTGGTTGCCATTGGTGCAAGTCTTTGAGTGCTTTCAAACACAGGATTGCACACCATTGTCCCTCCTATTGTGAAAATGATTCCTTCTACACCTGCACCAGTGCAATTCACTGCCAATCCTCCAGCCAATTCCAAGCCTCCTCTCAATGGCAGTGAAGCACAGTCCGGTCATCCTACACCATTTGAATTCTCTTTCCCAGATGACTTTCCTTCTGAACCTTCATCTGAAAATGATCTCCCTGTGGACTTCAACTCATCCTTCTATCTTTTACACCTACCAGTGGATAATGTTTGAGCCAAATCAACAGGATCTTGGAGGATGGGTATCAAGAACTCAAGGCTGTACTCAGTAGAGTTGCAGTGGAGACCCAAATGACTCACCAACAAGTTGCTGAGACTTGGCATAAAAACAGTAGTTGCATTATCAACATTTCAAATCACTAGAACATATAATATATCAAATCTATTTCAAGGTGAATGAGGAAGCAGAGTGTGCTTGTCTTGATTCTCTAGCGGCTAGTCCAGGTTTGTTTATTCAGTGGTATTTATCATGGATCCGTGCTAATATACCCTACCAAAGCTTGGCCTACTGTGATCAGCCCATGATGGCTACAAGCAGTTTCATCACTCACAAAAGTGACACTTGGAAGGATATTTTAGAAGAATTCAAACTCGTGGAGCAGACAAAGAGACATGGATGCACTATGGCACAGCAAACCAACAACTTCCACACCATCCACTACGATGTTGTAAGGACCTTTTTCTCATTGCTATATATGTTGACTGATGGCCGTACAGGTGGATACTGCCACTATCAAGCATGGCTTTTAAGTAGTGTTTGTCATATGTGAGAACATGATGATATACTAAGTTGTGGCTGAAAGAGGAAACAGAGACTCATTAGAACCATGGAAGATGCAAAAGATAATCTCTGGCACAGGCAAGGTTTTGTTTGTGTTGGCCATGAGAAAAAAATGTAGCATCTTTGAGGATCCAGTCTGGTTCGGTCGAGGTGCCATAGTCCGTTAGGATTTAGGTTGCCTTCATAAGAACAAGACTACTTCTACTATCTCACCTCACCTGCACCAGTACATGTGCAAACACTTTATCCTCACCGCTGTGTTATTGTCGGATCCCAGACATAAGGGAGAACCTTCCTATCAGAAGTAAATAGAGAACCCTGACCAGGTCACTGTCCACGGATTACGAGGGGACACGGCTATCCGCTTCTAATAGTATCACCTCCTATACTGTGCATAGTGGGTCAGCACATGCTTTAGACTGAGCGTAATTGGTATCTAGGTTGCGCATGATATAACATAAACAATCCGCGAGTAATAATTACTCATTCTATTGTTGGGAAACAGTTAGTGCCTGCGTGCACCATCCCCCACCAGAAAGTTGTGCTCGTGACACAACCTGCTGAAGAAGATTTTCTTTACAGACCAGATTGATGCAACTCTTTGTGAGATCCTCATTTGCCTAGCATTGCTTTCCCTGACTCATAACTCGCTGTTTGGGAAACCTTCCATGTACCCTGCCTTCCTCTCATTGAACCAGAAGACGAAGATACCAATGACACCCCTGCAGACAAAAGCTGTCACATAGAATTATCTAGACCCTTGTGGTTGCTCTATACACTTCTACACTTCTTTTCTTCGAGTTGTGATTACTTTTCCCACAGTTGTGTGTGTTTTCACAGTGTTAAAAGCTTTTGTTGTTGCCCTGGTCATTTGAGTCCTCAAGATTATCAAATTGCTTTCTTTTTTTCTTGTCTGTCCTTTTGGGAACTCGCTTTCTAGAGAAAAGGCTTCATATCAGATTGACTTCCCAGCAGTTCTAGTGCTCTAAAGCACTTCTAGAAGCACTCTCTCCTCAATCCCATCTCTCACCTAAGAAACTTGATTCTCTTATCAATGATGCTCTTGGAAGTATATACATGCCAGTAACTTGTTTGAATTGTTCAAGACTGTCTGTCGGAATTCCTCTATGGTTGACAATGTTCTATGATCACAAGGCCTCAGGGTGGCTTTGAAAGTTCCAAGGAAGTTACCATCCACTATGCTGGGCCACAACCAGCCTTGAGGCTCAAGATGACTGTAAAAAATTGTACACCAAGTTCATACAATAATTCTTTTAATTTGGGCACATTGGATTATGCCAGTTACAATGTATAGTCATCCAGTGGGGATCAGAGGAGCACATTTCCTTCTTTGTTTTGTGTGTACAGTATATGAGAGCTATGAGTAGAGTTGTTCATCAGGCCCTATGTGGTCACACCATAATGTAGAGCACTGACAATACAAAAACTCACCATCCACAATTACATGGTTGACATTACTCATTAGGTTGATCGGGTGCAAGCTTCAGTTTCAGTGCTGGGCCCTAGCTAGCAAGGTAGATGCTGAAATTCTCTTCAACATTCCATTTCCCCCAGGAACTTTTGACCTTCCTGACACTGCCACCAAGACCAACAACATAAAATCCTAGGCTTCAGCCTCAGTGCCGATTCTGTTGATTCTACTGAAAGTAATCCTGCCAATTGCCAGCATCTTGCCAGTCATCTCCTAAGTTAAACATCTGTAAGTTTGCTTGGATTTCTGGCTATTCCAAAAAGTGAAGTACTATGAGATGCAGTACTTGAGGAGAAAAAAAAACAAAGGGGACTCTACTTTTTCTGTGGTGACAGTAGCTGTTGTTACACAGCAACAGCCCATTATGATTAGAACTTGCATTGAGTGACAAGTAGCAATACACAATAGAGTCATCATAGAAAGGTGGAAAAGTGGTTTGGACTTGGAACTAGACCAAGTCCATACATCTTATATGTGTGGTTTATCTTGTTTAATTTTTAATCCTACACACACTCTTTCCCAAATCACTATCATCTCTCCTCAACCACTGACCACTGATCACTCACCACACAAAATAAAAGTGACTCAGTGCCAATGTGACTTATATATACTAACTTAGATATTTTACAAATACTATTGAGGGTTATGGTCAGTTTATCTGAATATATGTTTGATTTGTCACTGACTCATTCTTTCCTGTATTGTCATACAATTGTTATCAAAAGTATGAAGACCGAAGCTATGAGATCCAACAGACTTGAAAGGTGTGGGCAGGCAAGGAAGGCATACGACACCAATGCCACGAAACAAAAGACTGTCCTCACAGGGTGAGGACCATATATGATATGGGTTGTATGTGGGTGCTGTGGCATTGAGGAGTTGAGGGATTGAAAGAAATACAAGCAAGCAATGGGAAGAGATGCTGGGAGGATTGCCAAGTGCCTATGTGGTGTTTGGGTGGGGATGTTTGTATGAAGAACTGTCTACCTTTATGAGCTTACATCTCAATGGAAGGAGCATGCACTGTATGACTCATAGTATGAGTTGGATCAATGTAAAGGGGCAGAGAGACTGATAGGGGCTTTCAATTTCTGTGAGGATGTGAATGAATAAACTGGTCTCAAGAATCAGAAGGGATCAAACATGATGTATGATGTCAAAAAGAGGGATGATGGAACTTCAAGTCTTCGCGTGAGACAACTTCAAACACATAGCCAGAAAGTTGTTACTAACTTGTTAGTGGTGATGGAAACACTGGCATGGTGAGGCGCATTTTTAGTTGGATATAAACTACTGAGTAGTCTTGACAACCTGTCATTGAATCAACCCATTGCCTAGCATGCAGTATGTAAAGCACCTCAACGTCTGTGCAGGAAGTTCTATTGGGTAGTAAGACCACTGCCAATGGCAAGCACGGGCACGCATGTATGGAGCTGGCTTGAACAGAGGACACAGATCAATGTAGAAATTTTATTTCATGAAATGGTATCTGAATTTTGGTACATAGGCATTGCAACCTGGGGCATTTAACACCATCAGCATGGAGAGCGGACAATGTAGGATTATTACTTTGTGACCAATTCTACCTTTGTAATGAAATCGATGAGATATAGTATATGGGGGAAGGGCAAGCTGAAATAAGATCGTAATCAGCAGATCAGTAGTGAGATCGATCATAATAATCTAACTTAGTGCATGCTATGTATTCTTGTCGAAGTATTTATCGAGATAAAATTTGGTAGTGCTCAAATAAATTATAAGCTGTCAGCCAGAAATCTGCACTTGGATCAAAGTGAGGAATCAGATGTGCAAATGCCCACACTTGGCTAAGAGGAATGTCTTCACCCAGCCATTGACCGGTAGTCCGTTTGGCTCATTTGAGGACGTGGAGCTGCATAGTATCCTTGGCCACAGAATAGACCTATTGAATAATTTTTAATCATTTGTGTGAGCTTGAATGGATGTGGCTCCAGGCACTCTCTGCAGGGAAATCATTATTGAGTTAGTGATCAAGTATGAGGAGGAGGGGCTAGAGCTGGAGGCCGGTGAGCTGTCTGTTCAGCGAGTGTCACATAGTCTTGATTGCTTTTTAGGATATTATCCCGAGAATGAGAAGGAGATGGCTGCCCTCAGTTAAGTTCTTACTTTTGCTATGCTCGGTTTGACAACTTGTTCCTCAGCTGTTTGCAGACACACAAATCTTGAACGCGACATGGTCATAGACCAAGGTGGGTATTGAAATCACAATCTGTTGCAAATCATAATTTATGTTATTATAGACCATCCAATTCAGTGTGTTTGGCACATTTTACCATGTTGACACCTACCAAGAACCTTGCGCTCACTAAATCATATCTGAGTCTATTGACAGATTGCAAGGAGAAACAAAATTAATCAGCATGTATCAGAATGACATCCAGGGTGGGCAGTATGAAATAGTACAGGAATTACAAAAAGGGAGCGAAATTAACCAACACCCATATACAGAGAGGTCCTTTGTTTGGGGATTTATGTCTTATGACAATGTCAATTTCTTCCTGACATGTTTTATCAAATCATTATTTTATAATACATTATAGAAAGCCCTTACCCCGTTGAACTGGCCAGTTTGGTCCAAGTTCCTATGAAAGAGATCAAATGGCAAGTCAGCCAGATTTAAAAAACACCTCAAGCTTTTTGGGACCAAACAAACCCTAGAATTTTTTGTCATACGAGGTGTGAAGCAAAGCACGTGCACAAGGTGTGATTCAACTGACCCTGCGTGAACTCTGGTAACAGACTCAAGAAGAAAAGAACATAAAGTAGGGGAAAACATACAAACAGCTGGCCACATGCCAGAACCCTCCGGCATGTGTTGAGTGCCGAAGCTGCTCAAAGTGAAATTGATGGAACAGCAGGAGCCTGAGTTCAAGACTAAATTTTAAAGAATTTATCACATGCAGTGACTAGTGACTTATTTTTCTGCAGTGTGTGGCGCACCTATGAGAAATGTGCTGAAACAGGCTTAAAAAGGCACTGCAAGGCAGGCATCAACCAACCTGGATCAACACTTTGAACAGGGTTCCATGGTGATATCAGCGATAAGCATCAGGAAAAAAAATTAAGTGCTGATATACATAGTTAAAATTGTCCTAAACCACATTTGCACATATAACATAATCCTACATAATTGTGAGATTACCATTTTTATCTCTTCCTTTTTGGTTTACTGAATCAAATCACATTTGGCAAAATTACATATCCTTACACAATCATGGGAGTCCCATATTTTCCACATTGCTGACAACAAATCTACCAAAATAAAACAAACTATCATTTGAGATCTATATATATTATGGGATTCCCACAGATTGGGTGCCTGTTTACATAATGGTTCTACATGACATAAAATACATACTGCCAATAGGTCATTTTAGGTGTGGAGATCCCCATAATCAAATAGGCTATTAGCTACTATTTTTCTTACGGAAAAATGGTAGCTAATAGTCCCCTCAGAGGGGTCACCTGAAGTGCTTCTTGCAATGTGATCGCAACACTACTATGTGACTGTGGTTCACTGAGATGACAAGTCTGCATCATGGCCTGATGTCTGAGTCATCACTCTCTCAAGAGAATTTGACGGTCAGCCATGGCATGACACGGAAGGTGTCTGAATTGCCTCTTCATGTGGCTCTAGTTGCAACACATTTACCATACCACATCACTGGCAACCTCAGATGTGGCTCAGGTTGCCACAGCTACAGTTCTTGGTCCTCAATTAGGCTCTGGAGATTTACATGAGTACTCAGGCTAGTCTTAAACCAGTGGTGGCTCCAATTCATTTTTCTGTTGCTAGTGAGTAATATATTTATATTCTGAGTTCATAGTAAATGATAAAAATCTATTTATGCTGATTCTGCATTATTCAACAGCTCTGCTTTGTAAAGCCCTCTGAGAAGAAAGTTCAGGCTGATGCTTGTTGTGCCTTAATTGAGGCTGCATGCAAAAGTATATGCAAGGAGATGTGTAGGACTATGGTGTACACTGTTTCAAATACTATTTCAGAACATATCTTGGCAGAAACTATTGATCTATCCACTAATGCCACTGGTGGATCTGTTTTGGCTTTGTCAGAAATGACATGTTCCACAGCAGCTATTATTTGTGGATGGGTAAGTGATTTGATATATTTTGAAGCTCATTATCTATTATTTGATAAAGCTCGTTGAAGCAGTACACAAGTACAGGTCCGAAAATGTCACAATTCTGCCATGGTACACTGCTGATAAACATCTGGAGTTTGAAGCAATAAGAAAAAGAACATATATGCTTTTTTCAGAAGGTTATATTTGGTCTGTCTGGAAAGTCTCAGTGAGCAAGGTGTATGATCAGATGCTCTGGTCCAATTCCTTTCACAGTAATCTCCTGTAAAACTCTCAAAGTGATTTCTTGTATAACAAAGAAGCAATAGAATCCATGTACTGATCAACCAGATCAACTTTGTATTCAAGGCAGAGGATCTGAAACCAAAGTGTCTGAAAGCTATCACTTGTAAACTTAAAATGTATCAGATACAAGAGATAAGCCATCATATATCCAATAATGTTAGAGTTATTAATAGATACAGCAAAATGAACCTATTCAGCAATCAAGGTACATCAACTTGAATGCATCAGTGTCTCATCAATGGCACACTAACAGTATCCAATTTCATAGTGAAAACCTTGAGTTGTTTATAGAATGAGTTAAGATGTTGCTATGGCAATGCTCTCTATTAATATACTTTATCAGTTAGTATCCAAGCATGTGGATGATGTGGTTTCCCTCGCGCAAGGTGATATCTTAACTGTTGATCCTCTCTCCTAGTATTTGTGGTCATGCATGCCATGATGAGTCTGCTGTGTGAGTACCCACCACCTCCTCATACATGTATATATATACTAACATTGAGGATTGTGTGGTTCAGAGTAGATTGCATTGTGTGCTTAGATGCTTGCTTCCCACAAAAAGAAGACATTATGTGAAAGACCCAGAATATCATCATCATTCTACATCTGTTTTTATTTCACCTGAAAAGGTCAAGCAGGCTGAAGATCTGGTCATGAGGTTAAGGGGACTCGACAAGCTAGTGATATAGTGTTACAATCCTTTCTTTTTCATCACATGACTGACTACATCAGCATTATTGTTCTCTTTTTTTGATGTCACGTGACCTGTACCTTTATCTTTATAGCACTAGTTGCACACTTACCATATATAGATAGCATAGCTTATTCAGACCTGCCCTAAGCTGGTCTGTGTGCATGTACTTGTAGTATAAATACTTGAATGCAGCAACCGAACAAGCCAGTCTCAAGATGTTCTGGTTGGATTCCCTCCATCCTCCATCCTCCATCCTCCCCTCCTTATAGTCAAGATAGGATTTAGGTTGCCTTCATACAGATAGTGTTCTTTCTGGCATGCAGCTTCCTGCTGCTACACTGCAAGAGTGTCATGACTTTTTTAAAGCTGCTGATGAACGTCATATCAAGGCTAGTAACCAGTTTTACTTATTTATTTAGATACTGGCTTGATAGCTCTTCTGTGCCGACATGACATTGCCTTGTGGATGGTTAACATGACCTCTCCTGGTGAAAGACAGCACTATGCTCTGGCTCCTCTCCTGGAACTGCTATCCCACTTTTTTGTTTTGTTTTTGTTTTTGTTTTAATCAATTATTGTCCCGTGTGGAGCATACGTGCTCTATGAGGACAGTCTAACTAAGCTGGGGCCCCTGCTCCTTACATTTACCATCTATGTGAATGCCCCGAGATGGTTTGTGCCATCCGATTCGCCGTTCCCACCGGCTGTTTTAGACACCATAGACCTCCCTGTAGTGCTCGTCTGGTACTTGTCATGTAGCAAGGCAATAATGTGCAATGTTTTAGATAGCAGGTACTAGAGCCCTTGGGCCTGTCGTACGGGTGGGAATGATGGAGTGTGTGTGACGAGACAAGGGTGAGTGCATGCGAAAGAGTGAGTATCGGGCACGAAGGGAGAAAGACTTGTCTGGATTGCTTGATGTGTTGATGTTTGGAACCCACAACCGATCCAGTGATCCATGTAATCTGCTTCAACCCACCACTCCCTCTCCGCTGCCTACTGTCGCTCTTCCTCCATCCAGTCCTGCTGATCCCTCATAGACAAAATAGTGGTATGGTACAATACCCGTGTTATTCTTGCTAGCTTTCATTATGTGCTGTGTATAAAAGGGCATTATCCATTGCATTTGGCTGTTTAGCTAAATCACCGAATGTGGAGCGTTGTAGAGAGCACAGGCTCTCTGTAGGGATATAGCCCCTTTCCCGTCACGTGCACGCTGATCCCATCGCTCCCAAGTCCAGTCCGTCCTGTTCTGTCCTTGTCCATGAGCACGGTAAGTCGGTCTGACCATTGGACCAACTGGATTCCCTCTGGGCCATGTCCGTTCTTTCGTATACCGTTCCATGTACTTCCTCTTTTGTGTTGTTTCCCCGATTACGTACCATTCTCCTTTTGTCGCCGTATGTCTTGCAGATATCTTCTCCGAGTCGTTTCGGACCTGCTTCTCGAGTAGTTAGAAAGTGCCTCAGATACTTCCGACTCGGTGTTACAGCTGGCCCGGGTAGGGTCGGATGTAGACTTGGAGGCGAAGACAAAGACAAAGGATAGTTGAGCAGACGTAACGCCTGGCGAGACTCGAAGGCTAAGGGACTGAGAGTTCGACGAGGAGGATCTCACGAAGAGTCGCTTCAATCGAAGACTATGACACACCCAAAGAGGGCAGAGGCTCGAAGATACTGAGAGGCGAGGGACTCGAGGAGACACAGAGAACTCAGGTGATATTCCAAGTAGCTCTAGCTTAGGGTTACAAAACGAGATGGTACTCTATATATACTAACGAGATGGAGTACGAGGGAATCACAAGGAAGGGATGCATCATCCGCAGTAAGGATGAGTAAGAAGCTGCGGAGGATGAGTAATACAATGACAGATAGATGACGAAGCAATGAAGTCATCATGAGTCAGAAAGATAGGAAGGACTCGGAACGAAGACAGGAGAAACAGGAATGGAAGATAGGGAGAACTAGGACCATCAGCGATGTGGAACGAGATGAGAAATCGCCCGAGGTCTATGGTACAACGTGAATACAAAGTAAAGGCGATAAGCATAACAGAAAGAGAGAGAAAAGAGGTACATAGTGAACTCTGGAGCTAATCGTAACACTCGGAGCACCTTTATATCCGCCTTCGGGCACTTGAATATGATTATCTTTCATCTCTCGCACTCATTGGATCACTTGCGTAGCTCGTCGTTCTCGTCTCCGCCATTGTTGTGACCATTGCCAACGATCTGGTCCACTCTTACTTGTCTCCACCTCATTCCCGTTAGGTGTCGTGATCTGCTGACTCCTAAATCCGTCTCATATCGCTCGTCTCGCCCGTCCCCCTCGTTGTCTTGCCTGTCCTCATCACTTTCCACCTCTCGTCGTCGCCCTTCCTGCCCATTCAGTCTTGGACCAACCGTGGTCCGCCCTATTTCCAGTCCGCCCCATACCGGACCAACGTCGGACCATTCTTCTAGTCGTCGCAGAAGACTGGACAGCCCTCCTCTCCTCCTGCACACCTTCCAGGGACCCCTTGGACGAACCCATCGCACATACCATGTCACCCCCGTCGACATCTACACAGTGTAAACGCCCCATTTCTTCCACGAATGCTAGTAGTGCCTTGCTCGCCTTTGGGCATGTCAACAGTATTGGGATTTTGTTGGCCTTCCTGCCTAACTTGTTGCACAGTACTTGGCATTCACGTGCATATTGTGGGCACTCCAGGAAGAGGTGTTTGACATTTTCGATTACGGTGGGGCAATGTGGACATGTCGGGGTGTCCGCTCTTTGTATGCGGTTCGGAAGATGGGCATTCAGTGCGATATGGCCTGTGCGAAGGCCTGTCAGTAGTGAAGCTTGGGTTTTTGATAGTGGTGAGATGAGTTTCAGAAAAAGATTGGAGGGCTTATCCATATCGTATTGTTTCATACGTGAGAAGCGTGATGACTTGCTCCAGCTTTCGGTCCATCTCCATTTGGACATTTCTTTGTGCGCTTGTTGTAGAGCGGTGTAGAGACCTATGGGTCTCTGTTTGAGTACACCACCTTTTTCATGCTTTTTACATAGTCTCCCTCTCTTCCTTTGCTCCTTCCGGACCTGCTCTTTGTGGTCCGGACCTCTTTCTCTCTACTCCGGACCTATTCGCCTCTACACCGGTACTCCTGTATGCCTGGTCTTCCCCTACCTAGACCGGTCTGTGTTCGTCACAGACTGGAAACTCTGACCTTTGAAGTTCTTTTTGTTTTGTTTTGTTTTGTTTTGTTTTGAGTTCACTACATCTACTTAGATTGTAGCTACACAGTCCCGGGAATGCCCGGTGACTATAAAAGATTTGTATCTACTTTGAAAATGGAAGTTTCCGCTATCTTGCACTTACCATCTATTTGCGAGTTGTCGCCCTTCACCTCGTAGCTCCCTACAGAGCTCTCCTTCACCGTCCATTACACTGCCGACACACCGGACTTCTCGTCCTCCTTACCAGACCACGACCGGACTTCCGTGGCACAGTCCGGACTACATCGGACCGCTGTTCTACACTTTTCTCTGCATCGAGGAAGATTCCCAGACTCACTGGACCACTTTAGGGTCGAGCCTTTTGCAAGGCGAACCCCTGATCACTACCTGGTTACTCTTGTAGTCGGGTTGTTGTCAACACAGTGGTGATGCTGTCCGGCAAAAGGTTAGTGTGTAGTATGTACTTGGGGAGAATGGTAGACAGGGTGTTATTATCGGGAGTGGCTGTGGCTGCTCGGGCCTCCTCGTCTGCTTTTTCATTGCCTTCGACGCCCTTGTGTCCCGGGATCCACTGACGAATCATGATTTGCTTCTTGGTAAGCTTGTGCTTTCGTCTCACTTCGCGTGTGAATCTATGGAGGTGGTGTAGTAGTATGTAATGACCTGGTTTCATTGTGGGGCGCTCACCCAATTTAATGGCAGCTTGATTATCGATTAAGATATTGATTTCCTTCTCGACTCTGGGGACGGTGAGCAGTATCTTCGCCGCCAGTGTAAGGCCTAGTACAGCCTCAGCTTCATATACCGTATGTGCACTTTGTTTACCCAGGTGGTAGCGAAGGGATTGCAGAGGTGCGTTTGGTGGCATGTACGTTGCCACCGCCCCTACGCCAGCGTCCATACCAGACCCATTGCTGAATATTACCGTGTGATGGTTGCACATGATTTCTTCGAGGTCTTCGATAGCTTGATTTGCCTCTTTGGCGATAATCATTAGTATGTACAGGGCATTAATGGTCGTGGGAAGGGAGCTGCAGGTTAGCGGCTCGATGGCTTTTGGGTTGATATCAAACGTGTAGAGGAGATAATGGAGGGAAGAGCAGTGCCTCTTCACAATCCTGGAGGCAGCTTGCTTCACAAACGGGTGTAGGGGGTGTGTGTTGGGTACCATGGCTAGGCGCCATACAGCTTGTTGGCACAGTTTTGGATGTGGTGTGTCAGCGGCCATGTGTTACTGAGTATTTCAAGGCTGTCAGTTGTGGAAGTACACATTGCGCCGGTGGTACTTAGCAGAGCAATCTTTTGAACATTGTTGAGTTTGCGGATGGCGCCTTTGGATCCGGCCATTTGCGTGTCGTTGTTTGTGTAGATGGGGCATATCCAAACGTCTACCGCATATAGTAACTTGGGGATTGCGATGGCTAGGTAAATGTGTTTCATCAGTGCGACAGGTATACCAAAAGAGGTGGAGGGAAGCTGTTTGAGTTTCAGGACATATGCCATTCCTTTGGCCAGGGCGTATGCAGTGTGTGTGGTCCATCTTAGTAGCGTGTGGTCAATGATGATGCCTAAGAGTTTGTGTTGCGGAGAGGGGATGATGGTGATTCTGATTAGTTCGAGGGGGGGATGGGCTCGTTTGGCCTGAGTGCAGAAGTCTAGAAGGGTGAACTTAGTAGTTTCGAATCGTGAATTATGTAGTCTAGCCCATTCGTAACCTCCGCCTTGTCTTTCCATCATGTCTTTTAGAGTTTCGTTTTCCTGTCCACAAGGGCATTTTTTACGAAGGAAATTATGTTGTCCGGGACTTTGCATGATTGCATATTGTGAATGAGGCAGTCAGTTACCACATTTGGGAATGCTCCCTCAATATCCAGGAACGGACGGATATGACTTGGTTGTTGCACCAAGCGTGTTTGATCGTTGCTTCGAGAAGGTGGAGGGAGTCTGAGGTTGATTGCCCCGGCCTTCCGCCAAAGCATGTTGCTGGCAAGAGGTTGTGTTTCTCAAGTACTACAGAGAGGTGGTCAGCGACGATGGAGGAAATGAGCTTATACGTTGTGTTCAGTAGGGCTATTGAGTGATAGGCCTTCGGGACTGTGTAATCCGGTTTTCCCAGTTTGCAGAGCACGACCATTGTAAATTCTCCCCACAGGTCGTATACGGTGTTGAAATTGAAGGCGGCCTGAAAGAGTCTGATCAGATGCGGGGAGAGAACATCAACACACTCTTTGAAAACAATGTTGCAAATGCTATCTGGGCCAGGCGCCTTGTAAGGGCTAAGCTTGGCGATGGCTCTAATCAGAGTTTCTTCTGTGATTATCCTCTCGTTGTGTATTGGGTCCGGATGGATGTGACCTATGGGGACTGTTGAGTGAGTAGGCGGCGGAGGAAAGAACATTTTGGCCAAAAGGTCGCTTTCAAGTTTCTCCTTGTTTGTCACAGCAATGAAGCTACCATCGAGAGGCATGTTGCGTTTGAACGATGGGATGCGTGTGTTGGCGCCCGAGGTGTTGATGCTAGAGATGTACTTGTTAGCTACCCAGATCTCATCACCTGAGATGTCCTTGAGCCAGTTGATCCAATGTTGCTTCTGTTACAACTTGTTCCTCAGCCCCTATTTTTTTCCTTCTTCGAGTCTTCCCACAGTTCCCCGACACCTCCCTGAGCCTCCCCGACGTCCTCCCGAACCTCCCCGACTCTCCCCGACGTCTTCCCGATCTCTCATCTCCCTCTCATCTCTCCAAGTCTCTCTTGTCTCTTCTCGTCTCTCTTGTCTCTATCTATCCCTCTCGTCTCTCTCATCTCTCTTGTCTCTATCTATCCCTCTCGTCTCTCTCATCTCTCTTGTCTCTCTCAATCCCTCTTGTCTCTCTTGTCTCTCTTGTCTCCATTTCTCTACCTCCGAGTACCCCGAGTACCTCCGAGTATCTCCGTTCCTCTTATCTCTTATCGTCTCTTGCCTCTTATCATCTCTTATCTCTTATCCTCGCTTACTCAGAACCCTAGCGCTCCGCAGCCTTCTTACTCATCCTTCTTACTGCGGATTCCTCATCACCAACGTCATCGCATCTTCTCATCATTCACGTGTACTCTTATCATCCACTCGTAGATTTCCCTCATCATGCCCTAGTTCCTAGTTTCCCCTTTCGTCTTGGTCCGTGCACGACTCGCCTAGCTATATTAGATGCCTCCTGTAGTTCCCACGATCCTCATCTTGGTCTACCTACACTATCACTCACTAGCTTCGTCTCTGCCATGCAATAGACCCTCCTCTCTCCTTTCTCGAGTCTTCGTCTACCCTTATCAGGGAGTCCTTCGTCCACCAGCCAGCCTGGAGTCCTCACCTCAGTCCGACCATCGACCTTATGCGCCACCTCGTTGCCTTGCTCCGAGTTAGTGGGTTTAGTAGGTCCACGGCCGACCTCACCCGAGGCCAGTCGTAACAGCCGGTGGATGGGAGCGTACGTCATGCGACGACGGGAGAGTGAAGGCGACCTCTTTCTTTATTCGATCCAATCCTGGTTAGGACTGCCAGAGTGCTTTCCTTCGTGGTGGGAAAGCAGTCTTCGTTGCATGCCAGGTAGGTATTCATCTTGCACCACCATTCTTCGAAGTGGGAATAGGAAC
>JBBPOJ010000111.1:0-44068 GCA_038091395.1 Leccinum rimulosum
ACGCTGATCTCCTTTCCGATAATGAGAGCATCTCCACCGCAGCGTTCAAACTTTGTGGCGGTGGTGATCTATAGGGCATGTACGAAGAAGACTTGGATCTCGATCGCGATGGAGTCCCGTCTTCGGCCCATCGGTCACCGCACCGTTGCTAGCACCATTGGGGTACAGTTTCTCCTCCTTGGGACTCGACTTGCCATTTGTAGAATGGGGTGATAACGACTTACGAGAACCGGGGGTAGAGGGCTCTGACGTGTACGGGGAGGCAGGAATCGGGGGGAGATTGGTATGCAGCCCGTTTGGACGACCGCGAGCCGTCGTCCCATTGGATTGAACATGGTGGTCGTTGGTAACAGAGCGTCTGACAGGTGGAGATTGCGGGAGTGGTTTCCTAGCGGGACTCGTGCTCGTTGACACCGCGATCCGCCCCGGAGAACTACGAATGGTTGGATGCGAAGGCCGTTGTTGCGGATCTGGGTCGCCTGATCGAGGTGAGACATGACGGGTATTCTTGTCAACGCCGCCGGTTTGCACCTTAACCTTGCGATTGGCTTGGCGGTCCGGAGTTGCGACCTGGTTGCCGTTCGTTGCCTTTCCACGCATGCCGGTCTGGGAGAGACGGCGACCGAGAGCTGTTTGCTGCAAATGCATCGCAGTGAGCATGAGCCAAAGGTGACAGTAGGGAGTGTGAGTTACTTGTATGATGGTGAGGGGAATGACGAATCCATTCCCATACGGTTTCCCCTGTTTTAGTTTGATAATAATATGGTATTCCGCCACGAGAATCGTCATTGAGCTCCCACCACTCGCCATCTTCGCTGGGCGGAAGACTAAAAAGGTGGAAATGATATAAAACTGAGCACCATGATTTGAAATTGGGGACAACACGAACTCACACAAAGGTGCCCACTGGAGGGTCCCAGCTCACTTGACCCGTCGCTGGACATGCAAAGAAGGTCGTGCTGGTCTTGAAGAAGCGGGTCGACGCTCGTATAAATCATCGACGACGCAAGAGCAAGACACAACGCACCTGTGGATCGACCAACGTCACCCAAAAATGCGCGCCCCAGGTCGAACTATCCGGATCGAATGACGGGGAGGATGTAGTAGAGGGCCGAGGACTCTGCAGCGGTTCGCCATTCACGTTTACTTGCGGTACTACTATCGCAGAGCGGGCGGAGGCGCCGTTGGGGATTGCATCGGTTGGCTTGGTCGTCGCGGACGGCTCTGGTGGCGCCACGGCCGTGGTGGTAGGATTTGACGAAGACGGGGTCTGGTCGAGGGCGTTATCGGGTTCGACGGGGACCATTGAGCACAGTTCGCGGGTAGAAGAAGAGAAGGAGGAGAGAGAGACTGGTGTTTCAAAGGTAAAATACAAAACTCGAGTCTATGGCTCGTCGCGGTGGAAGGCTGAACCGACCGAGCAGGACACAACACTCAAAACGTTGAAAATTTGCAGAGAGCGTTGCGCTGAGTGGGGGTTACCCTTCCCGTAATTCCGTTCCGTAAGTATCTTCGCTTACTTCGGCTATAATTACCAGGCCACCTCGACCCTCCCGACCAAGAAACTGACCAGGATGCTCATTAACTGACACGGGGGAACCATACACGTGCTTCTTGTCAGAGGCACCGCCGAGAAGTGAGATACACTCAAAGATCAGTGCACGGTCCCGTTTGCCACTTCGTGCATCCAACAGAGCCACGACCAACGACGGAAGCACGGTCTGGAAGTCTATGGCGCTTGCATCGGAATGCCCACGGATGAATGCGAGAGCATGCAGTAGGGCGTGCGTTCTGACTCTCTCCAAAGACGAGGAGGACGAGAGTAGAATACCGACGAGGAAAGCCAACGAGCTGTCCCTGAAGTTGAGGAACAGTGTTTGCAAAATGGACGTCGAGAGCCGGTTAGGTACCGCACCCGCAGAGGCGGAGGAAACGGCATATATCTCTTGCACCAATGATACGTAACATTGGTTTGAGTCGCTGGGAATCTGATCGATCTGTAGCGCATCAGATCGGTTGAAGTACAAATATAACACGCGATAACACACCGGAGGAATCACCGAAACACATGCTGCCGATAACTTCTGAGGAGCGGGAACTGCGGGAATCATGACGAGAATCGAAGCTTGCAAGGCTTGGATGATGTGTCGACCGCCTGGTTTTGTGGTCACCTTCATACCTACGTGACGTGCGTCCAACGCCTGGCGCTATTGTGAATACCGAATCGACAACGAGATGGGTAGCATCGGAACAAACCTCTTCAAAGCTCAAGTCGTCGGCTCGTTCCAGAAAAGTCGGGCGCATACTTTGCAACAGGCGACGGGCGAGCAATATCCTGCATACGATGTTGCAGAATAAATCCATGACGATTCCGACTGAGGTCGTGCCATTGTGAAGAGGAATGAACCACGACCACCCAGACTCATCTGTAAAACGTTATGGATAAGAGTCAGCCTCAGAAAGTCCTGAAAGTAGACATGGAACTGACCCGTTAGGGACTCGACCCAAAGCCTTGATCATCAAGACCATGCCTTGTACGCTGTCGACATCTTGAAGTTTCTCCTCCAATTGCGCGATCTTCAACGAATATTCACGCTGCAACGAGGCATCCGGTGGGATAGCTTCGGTGTCCTCCACCAGCTTGGCGGATTCACTTTCTAGAGCGTCCTTCGATCGTCGAGCTGCCGACAGTTGACTGCCGACAGTTGATCGCGCGCGACTTCCAACTCGCCCCTGAAATCGATTAGATGAGCTTCAAGGCGTCGATTGCCGGAGTCGGTTAGTTCTCTGACCTTATGCTCGGATTCCAGAGCCTGCAAAGCCCTTGTCTCGTTTGCTCGAGCCGTCTTTCCAATGGCACGGGGTTCGACCTGTTCCAGCTTCTTCTCGCGTACAAAGTCCTCGGCCTCGCGAGTCAACGCCAACTTTGCCTTCTCCAGAGATCGAATGTAGACTGCGTTCTTCTGTAACTCCTCCTGCGCGTCTTTAAGTTGCTGATCTGCGATTCGCTTCGCCTTCTCGAGAACGTGTACATGCTCAACGATTTTTTCTTGTCCTGTCGAGACTCGAGACTCCAGCTGCTTGATATCCTATTCCTTGTTCTTCAGGTCCGTGAGAGCCTTGTTGAGGACTACGTCCATCTTGAAGAGGCGGTCTTGGTCGAGAGCGAGAGCAAGCTCCCTCTTTGGCTGGCAGCGACCTGGTACTAGAGCTGTTTGTACTTGGCTGATTCGGCATCCAGCTACTTACGACCTTGTTCCAATTGACGCTCCAGCGCATGGGCTCCTCAGCTGTAGAACAGTATCTCGAGCTCGTGATACTTGCCCTGGGACTCAACCGAGCTGTCGTTCCAATGACTAAGGTTATTACATAACGTCAAGATGTTTAGTAGAAGAGTCAAGACGAGATATGCTACATATCTTTGCTTTGCGGCCTCCGCGAGTTGTGAATTCCAGTCAATTTGCTTAGCATGGAGTCCCAGCAGCTCCGATTCCAGTGTTCTCTCGGACTTCTCCATGGCTACTGCCGCAGCCTCAGCCTTCAAGTTGGTGAACTATCCATTGGCAGCCCTCTCGCGCTCAAGCAGAGACAAATGCGAACTTTGGGGCTGCGTGTTCTGAGGAGTGACCCTTTCAACCCCGAGTTTGAGCTTGCCTTCATTGTCGAGAGCAGTCTTCTGAGACGCGTTCAGCTGACCCTGAAGGTCTGCGACTTGGCGGCGCACATCAGCGAGCTCTTCGTCCTCGTCCTTGCTCTTCTCTACTTCACGTCGACGTGTCTCCTCCGTGGTCGTCGTTTCCATCATCGCGCGGAGCTCGTCGAGCTCTCCCTGCAGTTTGACTTTGGCAACCATCGTTCGATCCGCGCCCAGCCTGCAGGCATCCAACTCGGCCTTTTGCTTTTTGGTCAAAGCACGGATCTCAACGACGTCCTTTTGTAACCCGGTACGCTCTCGCTTCGATGTAGCCATTTCAAAGGCAAGACGAACGATACCATCATCCTCTTTCTGCAACATCGTGGAATAATCATCTTCGGTACACGTCAGCTCAGCAAGTTGATCTTTGGTTTGTTGCGGTCCCTTCTCGAGTTGGTCGACTTTGACGTTCAGAAGTTCTCTGACAGACCGGTGAGTCCGACTTCATCAATATTGCATCATCTCAAACTCACGTCGTGCGCAACTCTGCAGCCAACTTGGATTGCAGGCCATTGGTGGATGTCGATGTCTCGAAACGTTCTTTGAGACGGGTAAAGTCCTCCTCGCGCTGGAATACCAAGGTCGCAAAATATCCATTCAACTTCTGGAGCTGTCCCATGTTGGTCTCCATCCTGGACAAAATGTCTGCGAACTCTGCCTCCCTCTTCTTCCATCCGTTCTGCTCGCTCTCCAATCGCACAAGGCGTTCGGAAGCTTGATCAGAGCGCTTACTGTCGACAAAGACACTTGACTGGAGCGGAATAAGCAGTGAGAGATCGAGCTGGGAGAGGAAGTTGTTGTTCTACAGGCTGACCTTGATGTACTTGACTTGCAACTGGACGAACACACCTCCGACAGAAGGATAGCGACGGAAAGCACGAAAACCTTTGTCAAGACCTCGCTCCGCCTCGAGTTCCTTGACGAACTTCTGTTTCTCTGCTTCTAGTGCCATCTTCGTGTTCTTTCTCGCGCCGATCCCTCTCTGCATGTTTCGGTATAAGAGATCGTTGGCAACGAAATCTCTGCTTAGGAGTGCATATTACGGAGTACCGTCAATGCGCGAACATGTGGTGGATGATGTTGCATCTAATAGTGAGTGTGTGTGTTATCTATGGGTAGATCTCATCGTCCTACGGAGATCCTCGGTCTCGACCGGTACTTGTCTCTAGAGATTGTCCTCTTTGATAATGTATGCGATGCAGTCGAGGAGACGCCGAGACTCGTTGTCGATCTGAGGCGCTTCCGTGACCACCTCCATTGATCCTGATGGTGGTTCGACGCCCTCGTGGGGATTGCGTTGATGTAAAGTCGAATGTTGCAACTCGGGAGGTGAGAAGCACTCGCGATGGAGGGCACTCAAGTTGCATCGAGCATTCGAAACATTTGCAGTGCTTTTTTGGGAGTGCTCACTAGCGCTCACTGGTCGGTGGCACTCACTCAATTTAGTAAAAATATAGACACAGAATTCTATTCATTCCCTTACAAGTCTCCATCACCCCGATCGGAACCGTACATCTCGTACATTTCGGAGGCGTCTGTGTCCTGGTCTGATCCGCCGCCACTTCCGTCGTCTTCATCCTCAGACATCTCCCAGGTAAGAGCATCCAGATCAGCGAGCGAGAGACAGGGATCAAGGTCGTTGAACTCATCCGGAGACGGAAGAGTAGTGTCAGCACCCAAGAAGGGAGTTTCATCCATAGCTTCATCCATGTCAGTCAGGCTAGATCCATTCTCTGCTGCAAAGTAATCATTTTTTGGTAGTTCCCAGTCCAGACTAGAAATTGAGAAGTTGTTCTCAAGGTCATCAAATTCGTCGATCGGAGAACGTGACATTCCAGAAATGGCAGGCAGGTAGTCTGCAGGCGATGCGGCGACGTGTGAACAGTCCTGCGTCGACTCCGGCTCGTCTACCTGGGGGTCCCGAAGATGAGAGTAGGCGTGGCCGACACCGAAGCCCCAATGAAATCGCATTAACATATCGCGATCAACGAATCTGCGCGCTGTAGCATCAATATAGAGCGATACGACACGAATGTGAAATTGTACCTGTTAACATAGTAATTACTCCAGTCATCAGAGTCCTTCGCCAAGTAAGACAATGATGTATTGCTGTCGGGATGTAACCGCCCTTTTGCGAAGGCGGGGATAAGATGACACCCTCTTAAGACCTCTGCGGGGTCAAGAAAGCCAAATGCATCCCTGTTGCTCATGGGAACGAAGCGTAACATATCCAATGCGAGCTCGCCAAGTTGGGGATCGGAAGGGACTAGTTCGAACCACATCAGCAAAACTGCGAAAAGTCTGACTGTACTGGATGGTACTGGAATGACTTGAGCCAGTCAGTAGTAACAATAGTAGCACATAAAACTAGTGAGAAAGCTTTGACAGTGATGTCAATAAGCCTGCAATCAAGCAATTCAGTCCATAACATAGTTTAAGGAAATTAGTTTATCAACAGCTAAGCATATCAGTTTGTGACAGTAATTCCAATATCCCTGAAACCAAGTAGATCTGTTGTTAAAGTGAGACAAGAAATCTAGTATACCAATAGCCAAGCATATCAGTAGATCCAATAGTCTAAGTAAACAAAACAGCTAGAAACCTAGTTGTTTCAGAAGTGAAGTATGACATTTGCCTAGAGTCCCAGTCACTTCAGTAATTTGAGTAAACCAATAGCATAGTATTCCATTCATATAATAATATCAGTATCTCAGTCGCTGAGCATTCTAGAAACTTCAATAATAACAGTAATGAAGTAATGAAGTGCCTTTTTCATCCAGTAATATGTGTATGATAGACAATTCAGTATTACATAGATACAGATGGTCAGTCATTTAATTATTAAGTAGTATCCAGTGAAATAGTCACCCAGTACACCAGCAAACTAGAAAAACAGTACACCAGTACTCGAAGACAACCATAATGATAGTACACCAGTACACTGGGATTCCAGTTTAACCAGTAAAATAGTCATCCATTACACTAGTATACACCAGAAAGCCAGTCCACCAGTACCTGAAGAGCCCCATAATGATAGTGCACCCAGTACACTAGTACCCGAAGACCACCATAATGATAGTTCACCTAGTACAATAGTCACCAAGTACACCAGTACCTGGAGACAACCATAATGATAGTTCACCCAGTACAATAGTTACTCAGTACACCAGTACCCGAAGACCACCATAATGATAGTCCACCCAGTACACCAGTACCCAAAGACCACCATAATGATAGTTCACCCGGTACAATAGTCACCCAGTACACCAGACATTTGATATACCAGTACCCAAAGACCACCATAATGATAGTTCACCCAGTACAATAGTCACCCAGTACACCAGACATTTAATATACCAGTACCCAAAGACAACCATAATAATAGTTCATCCGGTACAATAGTCACCCAGTACACCAGACATTTAATATACCAGTATTCCAGTTCACCCTGTAAAATAGTCACCCAGCACACCAGTACCCAATAAAGTAAACCAGAAGGCCATTACACCAGCACACTGGTATTCCAGTTCACCAGCAAAATAGTCACCCAGTAAATTTATATGATACACCCAGTATACCAGTAGCCAATAAAACAAGACAACCAAAACTACAGTACACCAGTACATCCAGTACCCAATCAAACACCAGACAACCAATGCTATAGTACAAAGAAACCCAGCACATCAGCAACCCAGTACACGAGTCAAATCAAGACTACAGTACACCAGCATTTAAAGGTTATCAGTCAAACAATTAATCCGTGTTGATTTAGGTGCACCAGCATTCAGGTGAATCAATGAATTCATTACTCAAATCAATATAGTACTTTAGTACACGAACACCGGTTCATCCTCAATTCAATACTCCAAACCCATCTATCTAGCTTGCTAGGAATACTTTGTGGTACCAGTCCGGTGTGCAACACACTTGGTACGGGCATAACTCTCTTTCATGCTGCAAGTGGTCAGGATGCAGCCATTTGTTGAGGTAAGGCTCCCGCTGTCACGCGGCATCATTCTCTTTTGTCGACATGCGTACATGAGGACAGTAGGTCCGTTTCTGCGCAGCGTGGTACTCTTTTGCCGATCAACTAAGAATTGGCAAGTGGGGTCCGTTTTCTTGATGACGCGAGTGGTGAGATGCAGCATTGAGTGTCGCCCGAGTCAGCGAATATCTAGTCAACAGGTGTGATGAGCTCGAAACAAAACATACGTGAGGACGGCGCGTCCGTTTCTGAGCTAAGCCGTCACGCGACATCAGACTCTTTTGTCGATCGACTACTAAGAAGTAGCAGGTGGGGTGGGTCTGTGGTCGGATTGCAGCATTGAATGTTGCCTGAATATCAAGTCAACATGTCCAATAAGCTCAAAAATGATACGTGCGTGAGGATCGCACATCCGTTCTTGAGCTAGGCTGTCGCGCGTATCCGTTGTTGAACTCGCCCTCGACATTGTCAAGTTATACTGCTCTCTTTATTGATAGCGCGAGTGGTCTGATGTAGCATTCTGTTTTCACCTAAACATCTAGTCATCATATCTAACGAGAAAAATAATACATACGTGAGGACGACACGTCGATTGTTGAGCCAGGCTCCCGCTGGCTGTTGCGCGGTGTGATTATCTTTTTGTCGACGACTCGACGACGAGGGTCGCCGGTATGTATGCCCCGTTAAGGTAGCTGTTGCGCGGTGTGATTATCTTTTTGTCGACGACTCGACGATGAGGGTTGCCGGTATGCCCCGTTAAGTTGACTAAGAAGTAAGAAACGGGGTTGTCTCTTTGACAACTCTCGTCAGTATGTGAGATAAGCTTGAAAACGAGACGTACGTGAGGAACGCACGTCGGTTGATGGGCTTGGCGCCCGCTGCCTGTAGCGGGACGTCGTTCTCTTCTGTCGGCATGGGTGAGCATTAGCGAGTGGGGCCCAGTCTCTTGACAACACGAGTGCTTGGATGCAGCGTTGAGTGTCTCCTCGATATCTAGTCAGCATGTGTGATAAGCTCAAAACAATACGTACGCGAAGAACGGCGCGTCGAATCCTCGATCCTTGAGCGGCTGTCGTGCGGCGTCCTTCCCTTTTGTCGGTTGGCCGGAATGTCGACCAAGCATTAGCAAGTGCGGTCGGTCTCTTTAACGACGCGCGAATGGTTGGATGCCGCGTTCAGTGTCGCCCGAATATCTAGTCAGCACGTGTGATAAGCTAGAAACGATACGTACCTGAGGATGGCGCGTCCGTTGTTGAGCTAGGCTCCCGCTGGCTGTTGTGGGTAGTTCTCTTTCATCGAAGTTCGCTAAGAATGAGTAAGTGGAATTGCTCTTGATAAGCTCGAAAACCATACGTACGGGAACCCGGCGTGTCTGTTGTTGACCTAGTCGCCCGCTGGCTGTCGTGGGGCGTGGCTAGTCCGACTCCCCGACTTTTATATCGTTTGAAGCTTCCGTAAACATTTTTTAAGAGAGGACGACGCTGGGCGTTTGGCGAGTGCTTGTTCATCAATAACACTGCAGGGCGCCTATAACAAAAGACAAACTTTGATACAGGAAATTTACGCCGCTTTGATCGGCTGTATCTCATTATCAGTCGTGCGAACTGCTCACAAAGCTCGAATCGATACGTACGTGGAGACGGCGCGTCCGGTCCCGAGCTAGGCTCCCGCTGGCCGTCGTGGGCGTTGTTCTTTTTTGTCGACATGGGTGGTGCCTCAAATATCCATTCAGCATGTGTGATCAGCTCGAAATGGTACGTACATGAAGGTCAGCGCGTCCGTTGTTGAGCTAGGCTCACGCTGGAAGGAGAACTTAGAGGACGGCTGAGTGTGTCCGTTGTCGTGAGTCGCACTCGACGTTGTCATGCTATATCCTCCTCTTTGTTGACGACGCGGGTGGTCGGAAGTGGCATTCACTGTTGCCTAAACATCTTGTCAGCGTATGTAACAAGAAAAGATAATACCTACGTGAGGACGACGCGTCGTTTGTTGAGTCAAGCTCCCGTTGGCTGTCGCCCGGTGTGGTTCTTTTTTGTCAACATGGGTGGCCGCGATGCGGCTTCAAGTTGACTAAGAAGGTCCGTCTATTTGACGACGCGGGTGATCGGATGCAACGTGCAGTGTCGTCCCTTTTAACGACGCGAGTGGTCGGATGCAACGTTGAGTGTTCGCCTGAGAATATTGTCAATATGTATAACAAGAAAAATGATACCTACCTGAGGATGGCGCGTTCATTCTTGAGCTAGGCTCCCGCTGGCCGTCGCGCGGCGTCGTTCTCTTTTGTCGCCATGAGTGGGAGGGATGCACTGCGGAGTCGACTAAGAAGTACCATGTGGACTCCCTCTCTTTGATGACCTCGAAAACCTGAATATCTAGTCAGTAGGTGTGATAGGCTTGAAACAATACGTACGCAAGGACGGCACGTCCGTTCTTGAGCTAGGATGTCGCGCGGCGTCCTTCTCTTTTGTCGACATACATAGGTGGCCGGGATGTAGTGTGGATTCGACTAAGATTTGGCAAGTGGGGTTGATCTCTTTCACGACGCGTCGACGACGCCAGTGGTCGACTATAGCGTTGAGTGTCACCTGAACATTTAGTCAGCATGTGTAATGAAAAAACGGTACATACGGGAGGACGGCGCGAACAAAATCAAGGACGAAGACAGGCACACACGAGGGTTTCCGCGAGCTGCCACCAACGCTCGTCGAGGGGGATCCGCTGGGCGTTTGGCGAAAAGGGATGATGGCGGGACCCATGATCGGTCGCGAAGGACTGGGGCCCAGAGGAGTTCGGTGAGCGGTGCCCACACGGCTTGGGACCGGTCCCACTGGAAGAGGCCCAGGTTTGGGGGTCATCATAAGGTCAGACGGCGTACGACGGGGTGTCTGTCGGATCGCCAGGGTTCACGTGTTCGCCCTTGCTGTCGCGACGGACTCGCACCCGGAGTAACCTGAGCATTCATGGACGCACTCGCACAGGGGTTAGAACGGCCATCAAGCATCCGCGCGTGCACCTGCTTCTCGCCGCTCTCAGCCTCCGCCATGATTGCCTTGAGGTCCGTGCTACACGAATGTAAAATAAAAACTGATATAAGCGTATAGACTGCTCACCAAGGCGCCGCGGAACTCTTCCTCCAACCCGGTTCCACAGGAGGCCCAGCGGTCGTCACCGAAAATAGCGTCTTTGGTTTGAGTGACGGCTCCCCGTCCGCATCATCCATTGTGAAAATCTCGTCTCCCGGATTCGCTGACGGCGAATACGAATACAACCTTAGTTGTTGTCGTCCCCCCCGGCTTCTTGGCTGAACCAGGCGGCGACATCCTGGGTGAGTCTTTCCCAGACCAGAGTTTTTGGTCGGTGACTAGGGGACCGGGAATGTCCTGCAACGCGAGCCACTCCTTGTACTTCTCCAGCGCTGCGTGTCCCAGCGTGTCGGAGCGAGACACAGGAAGCTGGGTAGCCTGCTCCGATCCGCGTGTGTTCCGACATCTTGCGCACTACGCGCGTATTGAGGTCGTCGAGGATCCTCGACTCGAGTAGCATCTCCATGCTGGCGGCCATGTAACTTTGGATGCGATCTGCCAGGTCTGTCGCATTGAAGTGGATCGCCTCCATGAGTAGGTAGCATGCGTTGTACACGTTCAGATGTTTGAGCACAATACAAGAACATAAGGAGATCAGCCGGGTCAGAATTAATTCGTTCTGGTTGAATGAATCAGCAATATCGAAGGAATATAGACAAAAGCAAACTGCTTCACCGCAACAGATATTACAAGGAACATAAATTCGAGTAATTCGTCGACATTGTGCAGGAATTCTGCAAAAAGATTAGTCGAGGCGATACGAAATCGACAGTACGACTTACCGAGCGTCTCAAACCACGTCTCGTCGCCAAAACAGACAAACGCCAGTACAAACTGCATGACTCGCCACTCGAAGTGTCTCATCTGGACGTCGATCACTCCCGCATCGTCCTCCCTCTCAGAGGTCCACTCGGGATCGTCAAAGAAGGCAGCAAAGAACCCAGATCGTGCGCGCAGTACGGTAGAGTGGGCGTACACAACCTCGTCGGCGAGGTACAGTGCAACATCGGGCGCCAGGGGGTCTTGACGCACGTCTCGCCGCGGCAGCGGCGGTAAATCCAGGAGCTGCTGGGCCTGCGCTTGGTCGAAGAGCCACTGAAAGTCACTACCGGCGGACGGTTTCACGACGCGCTTCCGGACGTATTGTAACGCCGAGGTGAGGTGCGGGAGGTGTAGCAAATCAGCTAGGGCACCGAGGTCCACCTTTACCTGCGCGATCAAAGAGCCCAGGCTCGAAAGCTGCGCCTCGAAGAATGATCCGATCCGGCAATCCCATACCGCCAGGACCTCGTCAGTATACAGGTAGTGGGGGAGGATGAGCAACGAAATTGGGGTGATCCCTGTAAAACGGAGCTCCGAGGGAGCCGCTGACTCCTGCGGGTCGAACACGAGGGAGACCTTGGGAGCATTATCCGAAAGGCCTGCACAAGCACCAAGCACCTCACGAAGAGGCACGCAACGGGCAACGAGGACGACACGGTGCGCAGGTATCTCAAAATTCGAGTCGACCCACACGACGAGGTCTGCGCCGTGCTTGTTGTGCATATCGGGCGATGACCCGGCTCCGCGGCTCAATCGATCACGGAGAACAGCCATTAGCTTGGCCACTTTGCCAATGTCATCCAGAATCGACGAGTCTTCTGGGTCGTCATCGGCATCCACGTTCGCGGCGTCCAACGCCAAGTTCACGTCTTGGCCTGCCAAAACGTTAGATAAATAGGGCACTATGGTAGCCATGTCGGCCGCAAAGTGCCTCCCGGTCACACTGATCGGGGGCGGCTGGTAGTGCGCCAAAGGCGCCCGTGCTATTGGCATACACCGCAACGCGGTGGAACTTGAATGCCTTTGTTCCGCTGGTGGTTGTGTTACCCTTGAGGTTCCGGGAACGAACGTAAACGTGTCCCGACTGGGCACATATAATGACAGCGCCGTCGCCACCGATATCCACGTCCTTATCACGCACCATCGTTGTCAACAAAACGCCAGGCATAGACGATAGCATCAGACGTAAACGACGCACCCGCACGCTGCTAAATTGCCGCCTCGACGCCCACAAGCGTTGGGGTTTCACCTGGCCTCTCGCACTGGCGTGAGCTCCAGCGACGCTGCCTTCCCCTTCTCTTGAAGTCGGGAGCGAGAATGTGCATACCTCGCCATTCAAGGACGATGCCGCCAAGACGTTGTCGCAGCAAACGATCTTCGTGATCGCAGAACCACGGACGGCCCGGGGTGGGCGGTAGTTCGTCAAAATGTCGGACGGAAAGGCGTGCGTAGGGAAACTTGAACCTAAATCAGCGTGTAGCCTTGCTAACCTCATCATTCCACACGCATACAACCTCCCCAGCCGTGAAAAGGCATATCATCGCCGTGGCCTAGTTAAGCGTCAGTTCGTCGACTGCGGGATCGATCGAGGAACTGACGGACATCGCGATGCCCCGGATTGGCTGCGTAATGATTGATGCCTTGCGCGGGAGGATTTGGATGGGGCTCACTGTCATACGATACCCTGGCGGGTCCCTTGTAAAAATAATAATGCGCTGCATATACGAATGTAAACGTACCTAGTTGCCCACCGTTCGTGCCCCACGTCCACACATCACTTTCCGACGAACGGATGCTTGCGGTCTTGCAAGCGGCGATGCCCTTGAGGAACGCCTTCTTCAAATGGCCGATCTTGCGCGGTGTGGTCTGGATCGACTCGTCCGCCGAACCTCCTTGACCCGACTCGACGACGTATCGGGATTGCGCAAAACGATTCAGTCCCCAGCTTACGACTTCCCCCGTGCTCGTCAGGGCGAGAGTGTGGTCCTGTCCGAGAGCGACCGACACGATCGAACTCGACGAAATGGTGAACGGCGTCGGAGTATACAGCGTGTGGGACAAGGACCCAAGGCTGGAAAGGAACCACGAGGATCAGGGCTATATGCGCAACGGAAGATATACATAGATGCATACCGTCCGCCGCTCCCAAAGCCGCATAGCCGAACGTTGTCGCGCGGTTCGTCCGTAAGAATCACTGTACGTACGTTTTTAAGGAAAC
Organism: Leccinum rimulosum; assembly: GCA_038091395.1. Classification (NCBI taxonomy): domain Eukaryota; kingdom Fungi; phylum Basidiomycota; class Agaricomycetes; order Boletales; family Boletaceae; genus Leccinum; species Leccinum rimulosum. The sequence goes on from JBBPOJ010000111.1 coordinate 13,803, forward strand.
AAGATCCCGAAGAACGGGTCGCACCTCGTACCTGTGTGTAACTTGGACATGCGAACATCTCGGACCTTGACGGGACGGAATCGTTCTTCGAGCGTACGATTGGCAGGAAGGGGCGCATCTTTCTTAGGAATGACAACATGATCCGGATGTGTTCGGTCGTTACTGTCACCGAGACCCAGAGCGGCATTTCTGAACGGTAACGTGGGTGCGTCCGAGTCAGAGAAACGAGAATGTCCTACTCGCGAAAAGGAACTCACCGGTTGGCACCCCACGTGAGCAATTCAGCATGGCCGTCGTCAAGGGACGTCGGATTCGCAGTCCGGACCGTCGAATTGTAGAGATCGAACGCCGTGTAACCCTCCAGGTCCTTGAGGGACGTGTTGGTGTCGGTGCGTTTGAGTAACATAATCCTACACGAGCCAAGTAAACAGGCTAGCCACGGCCGAGACAGCGAACAAACACTCACGCAGCCTCGATATTGCCCACATACATTGCCCTGTGGAGCGCCGTCCAATGGTTCTCCTTGTCGGCAAGGTTGACGTTGATGAGTGGGCAAGTAGCGTTGAGCTAGGCTCCCGCTGGTTGTTGTGCGTCATTCTGTTGTGTCGACCTGGATGGTCGGGATGTAGTGTAGAGTCGACTGAGAAGTAGCAAGTGGGGGTCGGTCTCATTGACGACGCGAGTGATCTGACGCAACGTTAAGTCCTGAATATCTAGTCAGCATGTGTGATAAATTCGAACGATACGTACGTAAAGACGGCGCGTCCGTACTTGAGCTAGGCTCTCGCTGGCTGTCATGACGAGTTGTTCTCTTTTGTCGACATGGGTGGTCCACTAAGTGGTCACTTTCAACTTTGACGACCCCGACGCTTACACAATCCCGCCTCGCATGCCGCCGGCACCTCCAGAACACCCGCCACATTTCCATTTTTGGATAGACAGGTACCATATGCTCTCCGGAGTCCGAGTCCCCTCCCTTTTCTGTTTCACCACTCGCTCCCTTAGCCGATCAGGGATTGTTTCGATTATTCTGATAGTGTTATATTATGTTTATTTCAAGTTTCTAATTGTTTAAATCGTAATATTACGTCTAGCGTTGAGCTAGGCTCCCGCTGTCCCTCGCGCGCCGTCGTTATCTTTTGTCGACATGGGCAGCCGGGATGCATTCTGGAGTCGACTTAGAAGTAGAAGCGGGGTCGCTCTCTTTGACGAAGGGAGTGGTCGGATGCAGCGTCAAGTATCGCTTGAGAATCTCGTCAGCATCTGTAACAATAAAAATGATACCTACGTCAGGACGGTGCGTTCATTCTTGTACTAGGCTCCCGCTGGCGAACGCGCGGCGTCGTTCTCTTTTTTTGCCAAGGGTGGTCTGAGAGGCACGACGCCGTCAAGGCGACACCGACGGTAGACGGGGATCGTTAGCATCACATGCGTTGGATAAGGGTGGAGGAGACACTGGCGACGATCGCCGGTCCTGTCTTTGCTCAGTGGATTCGGCGCGATCATGACTACCAGATGAGACTGCCTTTGATTTTTCTGCCATCCGACTTGCCATTTGCGTTTGCATTCGTTCCAGCGTTGTCATTTCTACGGGCTCGGGTGATGCGTTAAAATCGATGACAGCGACGACAAAGGGAACAAACCCACGGGGTAGTGTAGGCGTCATCTACGACGACAACCATCGACCGTCCGTTCGACGATGGACGTGCCGTCTCGCTCTTCTTGCAACTTCGCCTCCGCTTTGGTATGCTTGGACTGCATGAACGTTATCTAGATGAAAAACGCACTGACAAAGTGTATATGACGCACCGAGATCTCGGCCGACTTTTGTTGGATCTTGCCTAGTCGTTCTGCATCTTGTCAATCTGATCGTTGGCATCTCGAATCGCTGCATCTGCAGCGAAAAGATGATAAAGAATGAAACATAATGCCCTTAATATATACTGATCAAGAGCAGACCTTGAAATCATGATTGGGTATATCTGTTCGTGCCATGATCGTCAGCGCCCATGCCATCGCTTTCACTTTCTGAGCTAAATGATTCCGATTTAATGGCACGGAGGGCACGGAATGGGTTCTCAGATGGAGATCCGGGGAGAATACTGAAGTTGATGCTGGTCAGCATGACAGAAGGGACGGATATGATCAGATATACACATACTCGGATCAGATGGTCAGAATTTGAAGCGAGTGAGAGGCGGTGGGATTGGGCATGAGGCTACTTGGAAATGGAATGACTATCTGGAAGGTGACACGAGAGAAGTGGACTCAGCTAGTGAGGACGCAGCGATGGCCAGATCGGACGATGAAGATGGAAACAATACGGAGGTCGAGGACTCCGACGAGGAGGATGGGGAAGGTGAAGGCGGGGTTGATGAAGAAGGGGAGGGGGAGGACGACGAGCAGTTGGATTGGGAAGGAGTGATGGAACGTGATAGAGATTGGACTGATCGTGACGCGTTAAGCCCCACGGCTACGACCACACAGGGAGCACACCGACCACCGAGGAGAGCACACGCTGGACGTCAGCGACGCACAGTAGGCGTCATCGACGACGACAAAAAAGAAGGGATCTGGGCGCGATGCGTTAAAATCGATGACAACGATGACAAAGGGAACAGACCCACGGGGTAGTGTAGGCGTCATCTACGACGACAACCAATGGAACGCGGGCATCAATGACGCACAGTAGGCGTCGTCGACGACCACGACGATAGCTGGGGAAGCTGGGGGTCACGCGTCCATTTTAACTAAGACAACAAAGGAAACGCACCGATGGCGAAGCAGAAGGCACCGTGAGCATCATCAACCACGACGAGAACCGGGTGACCTAAGCGTGACGCGTTAAAAACGACGACAAAAGGAACGCACCGCCCACCAAGGAGAGGGCCCCGCCGGGCATCAACGATACACAGTAGGCGTCGTCGACGACGACAAACAACAAAGGGATCTGGGCGTGGACGCGTTAAAATCGACGTCACCGACGACGAAGGGAACGAACCGACGGGGTAGGGTAAGCAACCGGGGGAGCTGGGTGGGAGTCGTTGTCGTCGCACGTTAGCGTACAGCGAGGACCCTGATTCATCGACCGTCCGTTCGACGATGGACGTGCCGTCTCGGAAACGCGTCCGGAACAGCACGTTGGCGTGAGTGAAGAGGCATTCCTTGAGGGATACAACGATGAATTGCGAGCCTTTGAACCTCTTTTTGAAGAGTTAACCAATGTGTTGAGTATGCGACAAGTAGAGTTTGGTCAGCTATTACCAGTGATAATCGCGCACCGTTGTCCACCACACAGTTCCGTGAGACTCTGTTTCCAAACGGATCCGAGTCGAACCTTCACTTCGAGACCTTGCATCAAGTCTTGCCCCTCCGGAGGCTGTAGCTTAGCAAAGTTTCCAGACAATAGCTCAGCAAATATGGCCTGCATGACGTTGGTAACCCATTCCGCATGACCAAAGGAAGGAGCTTACCCATCGACCTTCTCTTTTCAAGGGCATCGCGCTTGTGACGATCAAGCTCTTTGATCGTGTCCTCTATTTTCTGTTTGTCTTTCAAGACGGTCGCCGACATCTTTTTGATCTCGTGTTCCTTCTTCTCCACCTTACCAACTGCGCGTGAGCTGCGGGGAACCAGGTACAACGGTTTGGTAGCACTCGTCTCAATCATATTCATGACCTTCGGGTTAATCTTCTTTTTCATGCCACGCTGCCGTGTCTCCAATCCTCCGCCTTGTTCGACAAAGCAGCCAAGCCATGTCAACCGAGCTGAAGTCATACGTAAAACCAGGCTTCCCGAACGACCTGCATTTGAATTTGTAACATACTTGGCAATGGGGACAGCTTACTGGCATTCTTCGCGAATCCAAACGAACTGTTTCTCGAGTTGCCAGCCTGAGTAACCTTTTCTTTCTCCAGAGCGGCTTTGTCGTGCTCTAGTCGCTTCAGGCTCAGTTCAGCGTCGGTGATGGGCCCTTTTTAAGGTTCGTTATGGCGTCGTCGAGTGCTTTCAGTTAAATGAGTAAGAGCTGCGCGCTCTTCTTGCAACTTCGCCTCCGCTTTGGTATGCTTGGACTGCATGAACGTATCTAGATGAAAAACACACTGACAAAATGTATATGACGCACCGAGACCTCGGCTGATTGTTGGATCTTGCCTAGTCGTTCTGCATCTTCTCGATCTGAGCGTTGGCATCTCGAATCGCTGGATCTGCAGCCCGAACGTCATTTTCCATCTGGTCTGGAGAAGTGGAAAAGTGTTAGATCCAGTGAAAAGGTTGCAAGTTTGACTTACCCAGTTCTAACATCGCTGTTTGGTGTTCCTTTTGCCGCGTCGTTACCACCACAGCTTGCTCGGAGAGCACCCTTTTGCTTCGAGATCTCATTCTGTGTGAAACATAGTAAGCACTGCGATACAAAAAATACACGATACACGAGCCTCTCACCTTGAGCTCGTTAACCTTGCCCTCTTTGTCGTCCTTGAACTCCCGCATATCTTTTTCAAGCTTCGTGATATCCTCTTTTGCAGCCTTTTGCTTGTATTTGGCGGCCTAAACAGCATTTCGAAATTCGATAATGGTTTTTTTGAGAGATTCCACATCGGCGCCGAGCTAGATGTCACGCATCAGGTCATCCAGACATACAAAGGAAGCGATGCTATTCTCTCACCCTCGCAGCGTTGCTTCCTCCAATTTGTTCGTCCAACAACTTGAGTTCGTGTTCCTTCATCTTCCAACGATCTCTCCGATCTCGTCCCGCTTCCTCTCCTCGCTCCAATTCTGCCAGTCGAGCCCTCGCCTGATCACACGCCTTCTCTGCGTCGAGCAGCTCCTGAACCCTTAAGAACATGCCGCTCCCGCTGGGTGGTGCTCCACCGCTGAGCGTCCCCGACGGATCATAGACATCCCCGTTCGGTGTCACGGAGCGGACCTTGGCACCAAACGTGACGGCATTAGCAGATTTGGCGTCTGCACAGATGATCGTGTCGCCAAAAACGTAGGCCATAGCACGAGCAACATCCTCTGGGTAACCAATGAGCGATAGTGCGACGCTCGCCTTAGCAAGATGATCGACGTGAGCTAGTTTCTGTTGGGACATGAATTGACATGTTGCTCATATCGAACTGGGTGCATACCTGCGCAGAGATCGTAAAAGCGTTGATCTCATTGAGAGGTATGATCGTGACGCGTTTCTTGAGCCCGCCCTTCTCCAAGAAGGTCCTTCCCAATGCTCCATTGTATAGCTTGCCACCCGCGGCGATCTCGAGTGCCGTTGCCTCGTTGGCATGTTCAGGAGGGATAGAGGTCAACGTGGCAACCAAGCCTTTGACCTTGCTACGGTCGAAAGTGGGGTAGGGTGATGTGTAGTCAAAGGTCAGGTTAGAGAGACGACTTTTGACAGCGTCGCGCTCCTGAAAGCATGTCTGAAAAACTTGCAAGCATTGAAGGGATTGCGCTCACCTGTGTCCGCTGGTTGACTTCACCTCGAGCGGTGCGTAACTCCTTGTTGTTGCTCCAACCACATTCCGTCAATTGCCGTTTCAACTTTTCAAGTTCTCCCTTCGTTTTGGCAAGATTCTGCTGTCCTCGATGGGCGTCCTTCTCCACATCTCTCCATTTCGCTTCCAACGTTTTCAACTCCTTCTCGTTCATCGAGAGCTTCATACGGTTTTGTTCCTCCTCAGCGGTGCTCTGTGCTAGACGTGCCTTGGCCTCGGAAATCTGGCCCATATAACCGCCTCCAGTGTTCCCAGTGTGCGCTTCTTGTTGATCCATTCCCGCTCCCGATCCGCCGCATTGCACTCCTCCTCCATATCGACCTGATCCGCTTCCTTCAATAGAACATCCTCTCCGGCCTTCTCGAGTTTTGCCTTGGCGTCGGTCCAATCCCACACCCCCAACATTCGGCCGATTCGCTCGAGTTCCGTCCGTTTCTTCTGCCAGGCGAGAAATTGCCGTTTCTCGATACGAAAGTTGTCCAATTTTGGCGGAATCTCCTCGCCAAGAATTGACTGGAGCTCATCTGCCTTTACGCTGACCCGTCTGGAACCCAAAAACCCGTTCCGTAGCACTATTTTGAGCTCGCGGATGAATACGGTTTGGCTAGGTGTTCGACATACCTTGGGCGAATCCATATCATCCCGGCTCCCACCCACGAGCAAAATCTTGTCGCGGTACGACTTTCCAAGTTCAGGATCCAGCGGCGCCTTCTTGAACACCGTCTCGTACATGTCCTGCACGAACACGAGCGTGAACGTGTACCTACATGAGACGTGGTCAGAGGAGGAGGGAAAGAGGGGGAAAACCGTCAGAAGGGAGGAGAAAAAAGGGACTCACCCATAGTACCCAGCATCATATCCACCAACGATGTGTGCCCTGCCCAGGCTTCTACTCGGCCCCTTGAACGAGCGAGATTTGTTGTCTCAGATCATTCCAGAGCTTAGTGTAGTCCGTGTTCTCCTCTGGCAGGCTACTGTCGTGCACCTTGAGATCGAAATTCGCAAAGAACAGTTGACGGAGGTAGAACAACCCGACGTTGACGTAGCGACTGCCAGTGTAAGCCTAGGTCAGGGAGAGGTTCAGACGAAAACTCGAACCAACTGACCTGTCGATAATCCCAACGCCCCCAACTAACCAATTCTCGAGCATCTGAGACGGCGCCTCCACGAAATCCCGCGCGACCGCCGTCCCGTGGAATTGGGCATACCTCGTTCGACTCAGCAGTCCGTGGGATACGTGCCCCATATCGTGGAAGAACTTGTGACGTCGTCGTGCCGCATCAGCGCTGCTCTGTCCGGCGTCGGCTTCGCTAAGTTCGCCACCATGGTCGTCAGTGGGTAGTGTCGCTTCCCGTTGGCGAGCTCGTAGCCTGGCAAGAGACCACCCCACACGGCGGCGTGCGAGTATTTGCCATTTACAGATGTTCGAACGTGAGGGCTCGTTCAAAGAAGGTCTGCGTCACAACGCCTACCACGAGGGAACAAGTCAAGATAACAGTGCCCAACAAAGCCCGATTCATCCTTGGCTCCCTTTTCCTAAACTGAAAATTGTTGGACTTCTGCATGGACGTCAGAAACCAGGCTCGCAGAGGATAGTGTAAAAAACTCACTGGGGTGCCAGACATCCCGTGCATCACCCTTGACCTCGATGGATTGGACTCCGAGTAGGTTCTGGTATATCGACTCGGAGGATCGCAGGGACGACCACAGACACTGAGAGTAATCCTTGACGAGCGCGTCATCGAGGTTCAGGAATCGTTCGATATAGAGGCGATCGTAATATCTAGTTGAATTAAGATCAGACGAGGATGGAGGAACATATCCAATCGGCACACCTGTAGTCCCACATGTAAAAGTTGTCGTCGATCGGCAAACCTCGCTTGATACGCTCCTCTTTCTTGAGCTCGAGAAGGGTAGCACGTTCTTGAATGCCAAGTGGGTCGAGATGGCTGTTGAGTTCGTCCAAGAACTAGAGACGCGTCAAGGGTACATATAAACAAAAGCCATGACTAGGAACAGACCTTTCTCGCATTGGCAGCACTCTTGATCATCTTCACCTCCGTGATGTAATCCGTCCAGGAATCGTATTGCAAAATCTCTGCAATCTGCCTGCGTAGGCGGAGAGCAGTGTCGAGGTACCCGACGTTGTTGGCCAATCTATCGTCATAGGCCTGCTGAGCGGCTTTCCGTGTTTTGGGATCCGGATCGCCTGTCAAGTGCAACAAGAAACCAGGCAAAACGCATGATCTGTGATGCGGCGGCAATTGTCGGACGAAGGAGACCCAACTTGGCAAAATCCAACCGGGGGGACCCGCTCAGTTTGCTGAGAATTCACCATGAAGGAAGACTTCTATTCTTCCGTGGCAACCAGCAAAACGTGGAGCGCTCTCCAACCTACGGAACGCCGTGGAGTTTGAGCCCGGATCGTCTTATCCCCATCACTAAAATTTGTTGCAACTTTGAGGGTGGTTCAGCCAAGATAAGCTGTCCACCTGCCACTGCGGTGTGTCGACCGTAGCGTTACTTGGTCAAGGCTTACTACCTGGTACCTGCCGCCGCACCATATGAGATGAGCGGTCTACCTGTCACCGGTTAAGTAATAGACAAGTATAAGAAAAATTAGATCATTATTTGAGAATCCGACAGGGACGCGGGCTATACTCGATGAACGATGTGTGAAGCTATATACGATGAGCGCCCTGATAAGAATTTGTGAATGATGGGACTCCGGTGCTCTGTGGGAGCCGGCGCAAACGCTTGCATGTTACGGAACATGTATGAGACAATGTGTCCATATGGACGTTTGAACCGATATTCTACGGAGCGAACATGGATGCTGAGCGCTGAAGCGCTGAACACCCGAATAGCGCGTATTTTTGTATAACGCTTGGCAGAAGTTAGGTCAGTGGTCTCTGTAGCGTACCAGGGAAGATGTCGGGGGTCCTGAATGTGACTTCGTACAACACTTCTTCACCTTCTGTGTTTTCTGTGTACCCAGAGATCACGTCCTCTGGAACACCATCCAACTCCTCGCGCGGGAAAAACCGACGACGTACGCTCTCCTCGTTAAAGTTTTGCTATCGCACACGATTCAGCACTCGCATAGACACGCACATCGGGCCCAGCCTCCCTCAGAAGCTACGGCCGGAGACAAAGACTCTTCTTCCACGTTCAAACCGGACCACGACAAAGAATCGTTGTCGCAATCCAACGAGCTTGCACAAGGTTCCTCCTGGGCTGTGCCGCGCAGATCGCGAATCTACGGATGGGCGAAAGCGAGCTTGCGTGGTTGTAACGAGAGCCTGTCCGAAGTCCGAAGTATTCAACGTGACGGGACTGAGCACAACGCCGCCCTCGTATATAGTCCACTTTGCCTTCGGATAAACGATAGTCCGTGTCCAACGATGGATTGTCCAACCTAAATTACACGGTGAACATGGAAAAGCAGACACGAAAAGAAAGAAGCGCACCGACATTGTCTGCTGGCTAGCAAGACGACGGTAAGCTTGATATCTCGCTCGCTCGTAATCTTTTTGTGCTGGGCGATCTCCGCGCTCAGCTCTGTCTCTCTCCTCCCTTCCTCCTCTGCGGATTCACGATCGAGGTCGGGTGGATGGAGCGTGGAATGCGAGGTCGCGTTCGGTGCCTCGAACACGCGCAGGAAGATGATCAACACGCTGGGGAGAAACCGTGAGTTTGCGTAGGCATGTCGATGCCATCAAGCCGTCGGGGTAGAGGAGTGGGGTTAGCGGGGACAGCGGGGAATGGGCTGACGTGTAAGAGTAGTCTTCGGGGGAGAGTTCGCGACGTCGTTTTTGGAAGGTCTTTGTGCGTTCCGGTGCCCAAACGGAGGGGTGGTATTGAGACCGGAGAATATTGCGAAGGCACGAAACGAGGGGCTCAGACCGATAGTGCGACGCTCGCCTTCCCAGGAGTGAGATGATCGACGTGAGCTAGCTTCTGTTGGGACATGAATTGACATGTTGTTCATATCGAACTGGATGCATACCTGCGCAGAGATCGTAAAAGCGTTGATCATATTGAGGTATGATCGTGACGCGTTTCTTGAGCCTGCCCTTCTCCAGAAGGTCCTTCCCAATGCGCTCGTCTTGAACAACGACATTGTATAGCTTGCCACCCGCGGCGATCTCGAGTGCCGTTGCCTTGTTGGCATGTTCAGGAGGGATAGAGGTCAACGTGGCAACCAAGCCTTTGACCTTGCTACGGTCGAAAGTGGGGTAGGGTGATGTGTAGTCAAAGGTCAGGTTGAAGAGACGACTTTTGACAGCGTCGCGCTCCTGAAAGCATGTCTTAGAAAACTTCCAAGCATTGAAGGGATTGCGCTCACCTGTGTGCGCTGGTTGACTTCACCGGTTTTGTTCCTCCTCAGCGGTGCTCTGTGCTAGACGTGCCTTGGCCTCGGAAATCTGGCCCATATAACCTGGAGAGGTCGGTTAAGAAGCTCCTCCGGATCGGATTGGCAAGGGTAGCATTGGTGGCGTCATATGAGGTCATCACGCTCTGATTGGCGTTCTCGAGCGTCCTCCAGCGAATCACGCAAGCTTTGGAGTTCGGACCGAGAGGAAGCTACCTTCTTCTGCTCCTCTTTGATATTGCCGTTCGACAACTGGATTTGAGTAGTGAGTTACTCGAGCTCTTTGGCCAACTCTGCAACGTCTTCCTCCATCTTCTTCAATCTCCCGCCTATTTTCCGTTCTGCTTCGCGCTTCTTGTTGATCCCTTCCCGCTCCCGATCCGCCGCATTGCACTCCTCATTCAGCCTTTTCCTCTGCTCATCCATATCGACCTTGTCCGCTTCCTTCAATAGAACATCCTCTCCGGCCTTCTCGAGTTTTGCCTTGGCGTCGGTCCAATCCCACACCCCCAGCATTCGGCCGATTCGCTCGAGTTCCGTCCGTTTCTTCTGCCAGGCGAGAAATTGCCGTTTCTCGATACGAAACTTGTTCAACTTTGGCGGAATCTCCTCGTCAAGAATTGACTGGAGCTCCTGGACACGTTTATCTTTCTTGTCCATGGTTTTCTTCGCCTTATCCTTGCGCTCTTCAAACATGCAAGTACCGGCGGCTTCCTCCACCATACCAAGTATTTCTTGCGGTCGCATGTTAAGGACCTGTGATACCATATAAACGAATGCATTTCAAAAGCAGGAATACCACTAGCCTTGGTTTATGCGTCCTTGCATAATCAGTAAATTGGGGTTGTTTGATGTTCAACTGGACGCTCTGAAAGAGATTTTGAACCGTTTGTTGAGTAGGTTTGTGGCCATTCAACAAGTACTTCGATATGTTGGGAAGCGCAATCTGTGCTCGTCTGGTCAGCAAGCGTTACATCCTCGACGCGAATCGCCGACCTGGCGAGTAACAGTGATCTGCTTATAATCCTCTAACCCAACAGGACTCTTCTCCCGATCCGAGTTGTCGAACACGATGGTGACGCTCGCTTTCGTCACGCCCGCTTGCCCGCGTTCGTAAATGAGATCTTGCTGGTTCTGCGCACGCATCTGCAGAAACGAGGCGGGTGGTCAGGCCCAACATGACAAAGAAGATACTTGCGCACCTGAGCCATGTTCGTAATTCCGAGTTGCAGGAGATATCCACTGACTGTGCTGTCACTGGCATTGTGTGACCCGCAATGTCCAGAACTTTTGTGTGAGTTTCCGCATTCCACACCCTGGCATACGGTTATGAGGTCAACCTGCATATTAGCCATTTGCTATCCCTTGACAGTGCGGTGGCATGGATTTTGCACCCTGCTTCAATTGATGAGCCAACCTGATGTCCGTCATCTACCTGCCATCGGCGAATCGTCCATTCGGCACCACCGCTCAACACCTGCTTGCTGTCCGCAGTAAAGCAACTTGTTACCGAATATATCATGTCTGTATCCACACTGGATTTACATTCGAGTAATCTGGTGGGAGGTGTCGACAAACGGTTACCGCAGGCCCAGGTACATGACAATGGACATACCTTTTTCTGAGGAATACATCGATCACGAAACTTCAGAAACGCTGACGGTCAAAGGGTAGGAATTAGGTGTTCCTCGCAGTGTTGTAGCCTCGAGGCATGCATGAGGCTGGGTACCAGACTGGACGCCGCATCCAAGAAGAATGAAAGCATCCTATTCCACATTCATACTGCGTATAACAGGGGGTGCCAGGATAATGACACTCTTACATTACAGACACATGTCTGCGTCGACTCTGCGACCGCAATATTTCCACGACTTCGACCCCGACGTCCTTGGCAGAACCGATGTGGCTTTCAAGTCCTGATACAACGATCTCGTGCTAGCAGCCACCCCCTTGCACCCTCCATGCGACTGATGTTGCAGACGGACGACTAGTCGCAGCGCCTAGGTAGAGACGCCCATCCGTAGCAATGGGCTGCATATAGCGACGCGGCCACATCGGGCCCAGCCTCCCTCAGAAGCTACGGCCGGAGACAAAGACTCTTCTTCCACGTTCGAACCGGACCACGACAAAGAATCGTTGTCGCAATCCAACGAGCTTGCACAAGGTTCCTCCTGGGCTGTGGGGCGCAGATCGTGAATCTACGGATGGGCGAAAGCGAGCTTGCGTGGTTGTAACGAGAGCCTGTCCGAAGTCCGAAGTATTCAACGTAACGGGACTGAGCACAACGCCGCCCTCGTATATAGCCCACTTTGCCTTCGGATAAACGATAGTCGCGTGTCCAACGATGGATTGTCCAACCTAAATTACACGGTGAACATGGAAAAGCAGACACGAAAAGAAAGAAGCGCACCGACGAGCTTGCACAAGGTTCCTCCTGGGCTGTCGGGCGCAGATCGTGAATCTACGGATGGGCGAAAGCGAGCTTGCGTGGTTGTAACAAGAGCCTGTCCGAAGTCCGAAGTATTCAACGTAACGGGACTGAGCACAACGCCGCCCTCGTGTATAGTCTACTTTGCCTTCGGATAAACGATAGTCGCGTGTCCAATGATGGATTGTCCAACCTAAATTACACGGTGAACATGGAAAAGCAGACACGAAAAGAAAGAAGCGCACCGACGAGCTTGCACAAGGTTCCTCCTGGGCTGTGCCGCGCAGATCGCGAATCTACGGATGGGCGAAAGCGAGCTTGCGTGGTTGTAACGAGAGCCTGTCCGAAGTCCGAAGTATTCAACGTGACGGGACTGAGCACAACGCCGCCCTCGTGTATAGTCTACTTTGCCTTCGGATAAACGATAATCGCGTGTCCAACGATGGATTGTCCAACCTAAATTACACGGTGAACATGGAAAAGCAGACACGAAAAGAAAGAAGCGCACCGACATTGTCTGCTGGCTAGCAAGACGACGGTAAGCTTGATATCTCGCTCGCTCGTAATCTTTTTGTGCTGGGCGATCTCCGCGCTCAGCTCTGTCTCTCTCCTCCCTTCCTCCTCTGCGGATTCACGCTCGAGGTCGGGTGGATGGAGCGTGGAATGCGAGGTCGCGTTCGGTGCCTCGAACACGCGCAGGAAGATGATCAACACGCTGGGGAGAAACCGTGAGTTTGCGTAGGCATGTCGCTGCTGTCAAGCCGTAGAGTTTGCGAGGTCGTTTTTGGAAGGTCTTTGTGCGTTCCGGTGCCCAAACGGAGGGGTGGTATTGAGACTGGGGAAGTATTGCGAAGGCACGAAACGAGGGGCGCATTTATACATGAATGGATACCGTGGGAACCGCATACATCATCGGTAACTTTGTTGACAGTGTGACACACGGTGCTCACGCGCATCGCCGGTGAAACGGGCCGGTGCCTTGTGTATCCGAGTCTACCGTCTGATTCGCGGTTCGTCTGGACGGACGTCTACCATGTAGCTTATTACAACCCCCTTGGTCACCGAAATGATTTGTTCCGCCTTCGGTGGGAACGATAAGCGCACACTAACTAACACAGAGATTTGTGTAGAGAACCTCACCTAGCTCGACATATTCCGAACGTAGTTAGCTTAGGCTCATACAAAGACCACAGTGTATGTAGTCTATCTCTACAACCCCGAAGCGGATTTCCTTCGCAGAGTTGATGCGGCGTTTAAGCCCTGGCAAGACGACTCGGATCTCGTGCTCAGCAGCGACCCGTTTGTACTCTCCATGGGATTCAAGTTGCTCCAACTCGTCGCCGCCATCCGATGCGCATCTCCGAACGACCTCGTCTAGTTGACCACGGAGGTCCCGGATCCAGGGATGGGCGAAAAGGAACTTGCGCGGCTCTGCCAATGAAAGCGTGTCCGACGTCCAAATTCTATGTGGCCGATCTTCGACACCCGAGCATCGAAACACTTTCCTTCATCGATCTCGGTATCAAGTGAGGACATACCTGGCGCGTAACACAACCGCGAGCAATACAATTCTTGAGCATAAAACTGAGGCAGAATGAAATGAAACAAATGTCCGCACCATCCTGACACTACAATTATCCGAGTAACCTAACATTGAAGAGAGTCTAATCGGTTCTGTAAAGTAGATGACCTAACGTAGTCCATTTCATTGCAAGATAATCTAGTCCGAATCCTCTTCAACACAGTATGCCCTCCCAGTACTGACGTTAGTTTTCTCGCAAAACACCTCCTCGCGTCGTTCCAACATGTCCCCAGTACTTTCCGTGGCCAATGTTCTCAGCTTCTCCCACTGTTTCGCCGTAAAAAGCCTTGTTGCTCTGGTCACTTCACCGGTTGCAAAACCCCAGAATTTCTTTGAAAACTTCCTTGTCTTTTTGGGAGGCAAGACCAGTTCTCCCGTCTCCCAGTACTTGAAAGCCCTCTCGGTCTTGAAGGAATGAGAATGAGATGTAACAACAGGATTCGAAACTTACTGCGACAGTGCAGAGAGCCAGAGCTCCACTAGGGACTCTGTTGACTTGGACCTGAAGAGGGACTAGAGAGATACTCTCTAAATAATATGCAAATGTTTCAATGATACAAGGATGACGGAATGCTCCCTTGCCAGTCTACCCGTCCGTTAGATGGATAAACAGGACAGGTGATATAATAGCCTGACCAAGGAACCATTCTCAGTCTCTGTTACTTCAGCCCACATGTAAGGGTAGATAGCAGGGGGCTTAATGGTTTTCCTCCCCTCTTGATCAACAAAGAATTGACTCTTTGGTACCGCCCACTCGACATATGCTGCTCGACCTTGGGCAGTAGTCAGTTCCTCGTATGCATGGAAGAAACGATCAACAGCTAGAAGCGCCCTCTTGGCAATCTCTGCTCGCCATTCACATGTTCTTTGCTTAAGCTACAATGACATGATCAAACGTTACGAATGGAATATCATCCTGACTCACAAGCGCAAATACTGGTTCATCATGGAGGGAAACGATATGATCAATCTTTATGAACTTGTTCCAGAGTGCCTGGGCTAGATTAACATGATCGGGATGGCCAAGATCCCATGGGTCATCAAGGGTGGACACATAAAAGTACCAGCGCGGGATGAGGAGATCACGAAACTTCTTCAGTGATTCAGGGTACCCAGGAATGTCGTGGTTGTGATATCGCTTCAGCTTTCGTCTGCGCCCACCTTCCGCATGCAATTGCGCTGCATCCTCGTCAACAGCAACGGCATCACCGGCAGAGGTAGCGGAAGTATCATTAGCGTCGGCGGCAGCGTCGGCCTCAACTGGTTCTTGTCTTGGGCGCGAAGTAGCCTTGACAATCTTCGTCAGTGTTAACGGTCGTGACGACATACGTATTGGAACCTAAATGCCGAGTGAGTGAGATCAGATTGAACTCGTAGCAGATACCTACTTTGCTGGTCCTAATGCCAGGTTTCCGCGCAACAACGGCTTCGCCCGAGCCCCGGGTTTCATTATTAGACGCTTCCGTCTGCTTGTTGTGCGAGATGGCCTTCTGCGAGGGGGGGGATGGGCGAAATCCCACGATATGTGATGTCTACCGAGCACACAATTAGCAGGTACATCCACTACGACCGTAATACATACATCGGTTTGGGCACGCGCGCCGGTCGTCGGGCCACGTGTATGGACACCGGCGTTCGCGCCGTGCACAGCCTCGCTTGAGCCTGCGGATCCTCCGTAGAGGTCCTCGTCGTCAGGTATGTTCATTAGTGGAGATGACCGACGTGTGGTACCATGTCCGGTGTGCAATACACTTGATATGGGACATGGCACCACTCTCTTTGATGACGCAGGCGGTCGGGATACAGCATTGGATGGCGCCTAAATATCTAGTCAGCATGCGTAAATAGCTCGAAAATGGTACGTACGTGAGGACGGCTGAGCGCGTCCGTTGTTAAGCTGGACTCGCGTTCGTTGTCACGCGACGTCGTTCTCTTCGTCAACACGGGTGGCCGGGATGCGGTGTCGAGTCTCGACTAAGACGTAGCAAGTCAGTATCTGTACCGAACTTGTAGGAGAATGCGTACATGGGGACGGCCGTGTTCATCCATCGTCAAAGCAGGATGTGAAACGCTCGAGTGCGTAGGTTCTTCAGCAGGTGCACTGTTATCACGCGGGTATTGTTTCTTGATCAGCGATGGTGGGAGTGATATCTTCTTGGGCGCTCTCTGCTACGTAGTCAATACTTGTATTCAAAATATAATTCACCGCACCTGTGACTGGGGCATGTTCTCGTCGGCTGCATTGCTGCTCGCATCCTCGTCACTCGAATCTGAGTCATCGGTGTCGTCCTGGCCCTTTCCACGTTCTTTCCTTGAGCACCCAGTCTCGGCCTGCAGCGTAGATGTGAATGCGTACAGCATATCGTCCGAACCTGAGGGATCGGCACGTGGAGGATTCCGCATCTTGACGATTGGTGACTTCCTAGGTTGCGCTGGAGGAGGTGCGAGGTCTTCATCTTCGAAGTCGTCAATGAGCCCTCCATAGGGCGTAGATGCATAACCTAGCCGAACGTCACAGAAACGACCGGCAAAAAATACAGAGTACACACCTGTTTGCGAACTCGAAGTCCCAGCCTTCGGACCTGACAGTAGGAACATTATACTTAGTAGCCGTTGAAGAAATCTGAAATCTACGTAAATACACACCCTGTTGCTGCTTTTTCTCGCTGACCGATTTGTCCCCATTCGAGGAGTTGCGAAGTTTGTCGTTCCGCCAGTCGGGGAGAAAGCCGGATGACGGTCGACCACTACCGAGCGCAGCTGTGGCTTTCTTCGTGGCCCTGGGGATATTTGTGGGGATCGGATGCATGATTAGGCGCGTCGGGAAGGGGTGAGAAAGAGGAGATGAGCGAAGTCTGATTCACCTTTCTGAATTTCCATTTTCAGACCCCTTTCGATTCTTCCTTCCGTAACCGTCCGAGTCCATCATATCGACCTCTCGTTCCTCCATTTCCTGCTCTTCGTTCCCCATCTCGTCGTCTTCAACCATCTTATGGCTATCTTTCTCCTGCTAGGTGGGCTTCGTTAGATTTATCACATCCATGCGTCACCGATTCGCTTACCTGTTGCTCGCTCGCAGCGACATTATCGCCTTTCCACCTTTTCGACACCCTTCTAGCCTCCTTGGACTCTTCGGCTTGCTGACTTCCATCTGGAGCCCTTCGTTTACGTATGCGTCCCCTATCTTCTGGAGTCGCCGTATTGTCGTCGTCATCGCTGACACCGTCCCCTATCGATGCACGAATGCCTCGATCGACATCTTGTGCAACCTCCTCGGAGTCCTCGTTTCTCGCGTTGTGTCCATCCCGGTTTGCGGCCTCATGTCTATCCTTGCGGCCAGCGGCATGGTCTCCCCACTCCAACGCGTGGTCTGCGCCGGCGTCTCCACCCGGGTGCGTGTCCTCTGTCTCAATTTCGTCTGTAAATTTCATCATCAATGTGACCTGTTCGGGTCGCGCTTAGTAACTGATGTACGTACCGTAGTACCGCATGGCTAGTGGATTTGGGTTCGGGCTCCCACGTTGGCTAGGAGTAAGCCTCGTGCTCAGTGTACGCGGCTGCTTCGTAACACCGGGACCAGGTGGTTCTCGAGCCTTCACACTCCGTTCTTGTTGTTCGGTAAGTAACGTTGCCTCAAATAGTTCAATCTCTTGAATAGCCGCTGACTTTTTCACTAGTCGCGTCTTCGCTTCTGCCGTTGACACTTGTCGCCGGTTACTCTCTTTATCGAGGTCGACGAGCCCCGGGTGAGTGCTCTTGTTCCGCTGCCGGGTGTTGACCATCTAAGTGTCAGTGATGGTGCGAAGTTCGGAGTCGCGCGTACCGTGGCAGAAGTAGACGCGCTTCAGCGTGAACGTGTAATTTCAAAAGTTGAACTTTTACGCCGCGACGCGTGACCTAGCAAACAAAGCCGCTACAAAACAAATGATGTAAGTAATACATCGTCAAAGATCCCCAAGCGCTTCTGCATGGATGCAATGGCGAGGCGGTCACCATTGACTTCCGGGATATCTTATGCATGATGGTCGCCCGACTTAGCAACTACCAAGTACATTGTGGCCCCAAATTTGGCAATCGGTTTGCACCGGGGCCGGGCGTGTTATGGAAACTGCCGGTGTAGGTCAATGCGAGTCGCGACGCGCAGGTGCTCTATGTTTCTGGGGGTCGGGTCGTCGACGGGGATTGGGACTCTCCAAAGTATTCGGGGTTGTACAGCTATAGCGTCCGGACGAGCAAGTGGAAGTTATTCCAGTGAGTCATATCGATCGATTGCCGCTCTCATCACTACATTCCTGTTGCAGGCCCGTCCAATCCCCATCCACACCGATCCCTCAACCGACGCTGCTCCCGCGCTTCGGGCACTCGATGGTGCTCGACCGGCTTGCACACACGCTTTTCATCTTTGCGGGCCAGCGCGACGACAAGTACCTGTCGGACATGTATGCGTACGACATCGCGACTAACACCGTGTCGGAGCTGTTTAGCAACTTCAGCGCGAGCGGCGGGCCGGACGCGTGTTCCATGCAGAGGGCGGTATTGGATGCGGGGTTGAAAGAGATTTATGTGTACGTTCGAGTTGAGTGCATTCATGGGCTGATGCGCTAACGACGTATTGCGCTTAAGGTTCTGCGGACTCACGCGGGCACAGCAGTCTTCGGCGCTCACTGTGCTCCGGTCGGATGCGCCCAACTGGGTGTATCAATATTCGAATCCAGCGCAGCCGGGCAAGTGGACGACTCAATGACAGATGCCTAGTAGGTCCAGGACACATCCTCACATCCTTCACATTCAAATAGTAACTGCCAGAAGCACATAGAGACTGTATGAACATAATGACAGTTGCTGGAGGCAAATTGAGAACAACTATAGTGTACTGTGTCTTGTGACTGAGTTGAGCAATATATTTTTCAATCACAACCCCGTCAGGGACACTGGTATTATGAACTTTGCATGATCAAATTATCTTTTCTGTGGCCCATCAGCAATGACATGTTTTGCATGGTGATAGGTTACAACCATTCTTGAGTAGTAACATATATATAGACTCAAGACCAGTGTATATATAATATAATACAACATCTTAGATATAAGTCAACACAATAGCTTGTATGCATGATAATCAGAAAATTTGTTGACATAATAGGTAGAGAAGGCAAAAAGAGAATCAGTATGGCTAAAATTTCTGGGAATGAGAGTGTCACCATAAACTGGAATCAAATGAGCAGGACGCAAAATACTCTTTATAGAAATCACAGAAACCAAACGTTCACCCTGGTTATCAAACTCTGGCTCTACTGTCCACATGCCTGTTCTAGGACATGGGTGGTCTCCAACAAGGTCAAACCAACGTACCAAAGCACAAGAATAATCAATGCTCTGGTGTGTAAAAGAAAAAAACAACAGAACTTGAGCAACATACAAGCCATGAATACCTGGCAAGTTAGAGTCTTTTTGAACAAAAACACAATCAAATCTGGAAACTTTGGAATTTCTCCAAGATGGAGAAGCATGAATACGTTGTCTATGCAATCCTCTGATACCACATTGCTCACTAGGAGCATAAAATGTGGCAACAGCAGATTGATAGGAGTATCCACGTGTAATAACTGGAGGATATGTCTGAGGAGGATCATCAATACTATGAGGATTCTGTTCCTCAAATACAAATTGTGCCACAAGGGTGGAAAGGTTTGAACAGCAAACATGATTACCCATTTCTTGAAAGGTTTGTAGTCGTCTGGGATCTGTTTTTGTGGAAGATCAACATCAGCATTTTTTTTTCTGGATCTAATAATCTGAAGAAAAAAAGAAAGAAAGAAACTTACTGGCTACTTTGGCTAACTCAACCCATGCATCTATGTGACACTCCTCTGAATCTGAGTCCAAGTCACCAAGTTCTTCTGCATCATCTACATCTTTCTGTTGTGGTTCATCTGGTTCTGAGTCTATTATGCCAGTGTATGTAGCAGCACTGAGTAGTCCTGGATACAATATTACCAGTGAGTGGTTCAAATCTTACTATTGGACAAAGTGTTGCCAGAACATACCTTCTGCAATACGAGCATTTCTGAAAGACATCAGATTATCAAGCCGTTGATTGATAACTACAATTTGCATCAAAGCATCATTTCTGTTTGAGCGCCTATAGGGCTTCTTGACAGCACTGATATGCTTGGATTCAGTGATGGATGAACAGAGTCCATTGGGAGCACCAAAAAGTTGAATAAGCTCCTTGTAGTGTTGTAGTGCATGGATGCGAGGAATGGATATTCCTGAGGGTCGAACTCCAGAAGTTTGAAAAATTGAACGGTGGGTTTCAAATCGTTCCAAGGCATTGTCAAGTGCTGTGAGATCTTGTTCATCCAGAGAATATTGACGAACAATGTAACAAAAGTCCATGAAGGCAGCTATAGCTTGCACCATTTGAACTGGCACATAGTCGGCAATTGCTGGTAGATAAATCTAATTTGAAGGAAAATTAAGTATATGGCATTTTTTGAAAATGTAATCTATAATTTACAGTACTGACCTTCATTAGAGCTTTAGAGTCATTTCCAGTCCATTGTTTGAATCCACGACCTTGTGGAAATCGTCGTAAACCAGGAAAAGATGGAACAGCTGCAAGTCTATTTACATCATTAGCAAAATGAATATATATATATATCAAAGCTCAAAATAATTCAAATAGTCTCTTACCGACGATCAATATCAGCTAAAACAGAACTAGCATCCTCATAGTGCAGTTTGATGTACTCCTCTACCCATGACACAAGATGATCTTTAAAAGTCCCTTTGATGATTTGATGAAGAATGTCAGGAGCAATTAACTCATGAATATTGGCTCTTGGAAAATGTGCAGTAAATGGCTGATTTTCAGCAATGAGTGATTTATTGACCTCAAGCAATGATATTATGGATAATTTAGCACTCACAAGGATACCATCAACAATACCATATTTCTTCCATAAGTCAGTGGAGTTCAGAAGATCCATCACCAATCTTGTATGATCATGATTACGTGGGACTTGTGTTGATTCATCCAAGTTCTTTCGATCTGCAAGACATCTTAAACAAATAACAGCAGTAAATAAAAGAAACATTGTTATTCAGGAATACATCATAAACTATATTAGTAAATAGTACTCACTTGGAACACCATCCTTGAACAATACAGGACAACAGTACTTGTTCAGGGTAGTCAGCAATATATGGCCCAACACCATATATAACCCTTCTATAATGTCCATCAGCACACAAAGTGACTTCAGGCTTGGACATAGCACTGTGCAAGGGTTGAAGAGCCACTTGTAAAGATGTATGGAATAGATGTCTTCGGAAATCTCGAAACTCCTTGTCATTTTGAAACTCCTTATCAGCTATGAAGAAAAATGTCACATTAAGATCATATTATGTTCAACATATGATAATGATAATGATAAACTTACTTTTAGGAATGGCCAGAAATCCCAATAGGCTCACAGCTGACCCATGGCTGCGCCTGGCACTATTGTGAACATTGCCAGTACTGACATACAATGGCCAATATTCCACGTTGCCAGTGGCAACAGACACAGTGGTTTTATCGCTTCCCATAATGATGGGAACGAACATGGCACCATGGTTCTCCTCATTCTCAGAAAGAGCATTCTGACCAGGGATTAATAAATTATTCAATTCTCTTGTTGAGCTATGGATATACACTCACACATTGTTCCCAAGCCCAATTTCCTGACATGAAATCTGTCCATATCCGATTGTCATGGTCTCCAAAAATTTGATGTGGGCAATAGTCCATAGAGTTCTTGAGTTCTGGACAGGCAAGCTGGGCTTGAACAACTGACTTGACATTCCGAATAACCAGCTCATAGGTGGTCTGTTTCCAAGGAGGGAGATTTGCAACTTCATTCTCTGGCAAGTCTGCACCATAGGAGAAAGAAAAGGACTGCCATGTCTCTGAATCATTGATCTGATCTATTTTTTGATACAGATCATTGGCTGAAGTGAAAGGAGGCTCAGAAACCTTGGCTCCAGACTGAGACACATTATGCTGATTGTCTGCAGCCCAGATCTGCATGAGTTCATCTACTTGAGCTCCAGACATCTCATTTTTGCGGAAGAGAAAGTCAGCAAGTTGAAATTGGGTTTGATTAGAGAATGGCTGCCAGGCATTTTGTTTTCTTGAACCATCATGATTATGAGAGGGTGGCAAAGCACCCTCAGGCAAGTCATTACCATCAAGATCACAACATGAACCTATATGAAAATCATGATCATGAATGTTATAGTTTGAAGCTTCTTGAATATCTACCATCTAAAACTGGATGGGAAGTGTAATAGGAGCCATCCTGGTTTGTTCTGTCATCATTTTGAACATAGGGGATTGTTAGTGACATACATTTCTTCCAGTTTGAGCCTTTATTGGGACATGCAGAGTGCGCTTATGCTCAAGATATCTTGCATGAGACACAAAGCCTCTTCTACATGATGGGCCAATGGGATCCACACAGAAAAACTGACGAGCTTTGAATTTTGAAGTCATTCTGGGCCTTGAAGGTGCCAACTATTCTGTGACAAATATATTACATTAGTTTAGATACTACTATGCCTTAGATGATCACCATCAGAAAATGAACACCCACCCAGAGCTTCTCAACACACAGTACAACTGGTGATATTGCTAATGTCAGAACAAGATAGACTTCCACAACCCAATTTAGCAAATCCAAGCACTTGCCAGAGGTCAGGCTACTCACCGAGCACTGGTCCGGCTCGGTCCTAATATTATGAAGTAGCAACACACAGGTGGGGCTGATGAGCCATTGATAAGCTCGAGCCCGAACCATCTAGCAAAATTGATACGTACATATTCTCTCGAACGTGACTCGGCTTATGACGAACAACTATGACACGACTCGGGTTGCGCACGAGTTCGATCGAGTTAGTCACACGTTGATGTATGGCACCGTATTTGAAGACGGCAGGTGCAGGCGACAGTAGAGAACAGCAGATTTTCGAGGTCGTGCTATTGGGTACAAAGGACGATCATTGGAAATGAACAAGTGCAGACACGACCTCAAGTTGCGTACTAGTTTAATGGAGACAACACGTCGACGGTGATATTTAACGATAGCGACACTGTGTGCGTGAATTATGAGTGCATACACATTCAAGAAGATAGGTAATGCGCACAGAAGCGAAAGGCTTGTCCGGAAAATGATCCAAATAGGCCGGAAGAGTGTCGAAGAGGAGGAAATGTGACGAGGAGGTTGTTGCGAGCGAGCGCAAGGCAAGCGAATGCCGAGTGTTGTTGATTCAGATAAAACGGACCGTCCGACGGATATACTCCCGCGTCGAGGCCGTTCGATACGGGCGCTGAATTTGACGACGGAGTCGGAGGATAGCCAGGACACAGCGATTCCAGGAAGCTGGGGACGCGCACGGGAAAGAAGGATCGCACCAGGGGTAGGATTATGGCGTCCAAGAGGTGGAATGACGACGAGGATGAGTCGCAGTTGAAGATAATCCAAATGAGCCAGAAGAGCGTCGAAAAGGAGGAGATGGGACAAGGAGGATGATGCGAGCGAGCGTTGTTGAGTCGGGTAAAACGGAACGTCCGACGGAACTACTCAAGACGCGTCGAGGTCGGGCGATACGGGCGCTGGATTTGACGCGGACTCGGAAGACGATAAGGACAGGGCGATTCCAGACAACAAGGGACGTGCACGGGAAAGAAGGGTCGTACAGTGGGTAGGATTATCTGGAGAAAGATCCGAGGATGCAGGAAGGGAGTCCAAGAGGCGAAGGCGAATGACGACGTGGATGAGTCGCTGCTAAAGAGCACCGACGGCAGCGCGTGCCAGTGGTATTCATTCAGATAAAGGAACGGAAGTCACGGAAATACTCACCGATGTGACACTGATAATCGGCAATAGTCAGATGGTCGACGAAGACGGCGAGATGATGGGCGAAGAGCAGGAGATGGACGAACGAGATAAGGATCCGGAATCGGGCGGCTATAGCAGGAAAAGAAAGATGCCTGGATATGGAAATCCGTAACTTCGGTGATCTTGAGCTTCCTTTTCTAGAAATCGGATTCGTGAACCTGCAAGTTAATCCGGGGTTGCGGATTTCCAAATACTTACATTGCAGTTATTCTTATTATTTATTATTTTTAATAGTAAATTAAAGGCTATTATCAATCCTCGAGACCCCGACTGACACTTTAGTGTCATCGGAACTCGGCGAACGTGACGAAGGGGTAGACGACTCGGACTGTCAGCTTCACCGGGGACAGCGCTAGCGTGTCGCAACTGCCATGCACTCTCGTTCCACCGCGAGTGCATGACGGTTGCCATCACCCCGCTCTCTCGCCTTCAAGTTGTTCCTGGGCCCTTTAGGGGACAGGTTTATCCTGACGACTCGCTGTAACCGGATCCCGGTACCGGGACCGGCCTGGCTGTGGCGTGGGTAGATTGTGCCAGCGTGGGTAGATTGAGATGCAGTACTATGTACCGGCGAGTTGTCACGGTCGCCGCTCTGCAGTCGTATTTACCCTTTACTTCATTGCTTACTATGTCGTTATCTTTAATGGCCACCCTAGGTAACGTTTTGGAACAACTCGTTTTCTGTTGCTCACGGGATTCGCGATGTAGGTGCAGTGCCGCGTCTTGTGCTGGATGATCATGTTCTACTCCGTCGAGATTTTGAGTTAATACGCTTCTCAATGTTCTCATTCGATCAAAGGTAGCCGTCGTCGTCTTTTCGTACCTTGGACTTACACGGCGTGCAAACAATCCCAATCACTCCCAGATTCGAGGTGCCATCCAAGAGTATTTAACGCTAGTACTCATCGGGGGTTTTTTTTTCATCCCTTACTGCGACAACGGTGTCTAACACCACCTCCACTGCCTCATCCACACCCAACTAGTCCAAAACGTTATCACGACAGTCTTGGCTTTATGGTATGGATCCTGGTAGCACCATCTTGAACTCTGGGCCCGGATGCTCGGTCGAGGTACGTGGTCGCACGACGGTCGTCGTCGCGCGATTTCTAAATATGATTCGCAGAGTATACTCAACGGGCCCGAGGAGATCTCGTCGGTGAACGGATCCCATCGACAGTGTGCCGTTCAGCGCCCACGTCGATTACCCGCAAAACTCGGAGTTTATCAATATCGAACGCGTCGGCGCGGAGCATTCCGTTCGCACAAAGGAGTCATGTATATGCCTGTTCAGGGAGAAGAATGCGATGGGCCGTTTGCGCGCGGCGATGGAGGGACGGTACAGAGATCGAGGAATCGACCGCAAGTTGTACACGCCCGCGAACCTCGAAACGATGGAGATCTCGATCCGACAAGAGCGTATCGCCAAGGTTCGTTTCGTCGTCTTATTTGAGATGACATGTAAAGTTTGCGGCTAGGTCGTCGGAAGGCTGGCTGACAAGAAAGAAGGGGACGTCTTGTCCGGGCTGGTGGTTTCAAAGGAGGGCTCGTATGCGATGCTTGATGCGCAGGACCTGGGTGAGGATAGAAGCGTCGCGATCGGGAGGGCGAAGTTGTCCGAATACAGAGCAGAAAGAGACCGATCCCGCCAGCGCGGTCGAGTTCCTTGATCAACACAACTGCTTCGACCAACACGTTAGTAAAAATTGGTTTGTCTCCACTTACACCCTCTGCCATTATAGCTGATTCAACCCAGTAGTGACGATGTACAAAATCGGAGGACTTGTATTCGCCTATGCCCAATTGGTCCGTCTCTTCACTACGTCCATCCAGGAAAAAGCCCAGCAGCACTTGCGCCGTTTAACTGTACTCGATTTGGCACAGAAGAAGCTAGACTTCATAGTAGCAATCGGCGTTGTAAAACGAAACGGCAGTCCCAGAACGAGGTTCGTCCGTCCAGTCTCCGCAAATGCAAGCTGGGCAAGTGGAAGGTAGGCGACTCTCGCAACCACAACAGCGGTCTCTACCACTGACACCACCCACGATCGATCGATCGATGTCGGAGCAACAACATGGACATTCGCAGTCGTTGGTGGTTACTCCTCTTTTATTCCGTCAACACCACCTGCACGTCTTATGTCAGCAGTATATTCCTTGCCCAATCAGCAGTACCGCGACCTCTTCATCCCCTTCCGATCCAACTTCCTTCGAGCAGCACCACTGTGTAGCAGGTCATCGTTGCCTCTGTAGACTCCTACAAAGCTGTCCAGCGACAACTCAGACAGGTGGTCCCACGGTCTCCCACCGCAGAAGAACGCAGATGCATCCAACACTTCAAGCTCAGCCCCGGGTCAAGGTGACCGCTGTAGAGCTCAAGACGGGTCAAATTCTTACAAGTGACTCGGCGGAATTGAGCTGTGTCACCACATGCCTTGTACTAGCGCCACCATCAACACTAACCTCATATGACCGTCGAGCCCGACAACGAGGAATGCCAGCATTTGAACAGCACAAACTGGCGCGGTTTGGGTCTCTCTGATCCGATCGAGAACGTCGAGGTGCGCCCTTCCAGATCGCGTCTGGTTACCCAACTTTATGCTAGGTCCAACAAACAGGACAAATGGCTCTTGATGCCCGCGTTCCTAAAGGTAAAAGGTCTCGTCAAACAGCACATCGACTCGTTCAATTACTTTGTCGACACCGACATCAAGAACATCGTCAAGGCCAACAACAAGGTCACCTCCGATGTCGATCCTAGGTTTTGGCTCAAGTACACCGACATCCACGTCGGCTTCCCTGACCGCACCGATTTGGACGCTATCGACAAGAACATCACCCCCCACGAATGTCGGCTACGCGACATCACCTACAGCGCACCCATCCTCGTCACCATTCAGTACACCCGCGGCAAGAACGTCGTCAGCAGACCGAACGTGAACATCGGTCGTCTGCCCATCATGCTGCGAGGTAGCAAGTGCATCCTGACCGGACGCTCCGAGGCACAACTCGCCCGCATGACCGAGTGTCCACTCGACCCCGGCGGCTACTTTGTGGTCCAAGGCACGGAAAAGGTCATCCTCATACAGGAGCAGCTGAGCAAGAACCGCATCTAGTAGGGATCAAATTTCAAATTCAGGTATAGTTTTACACAGACTTTGGGTTGATAGACCGAGCAGGTGGTAAAATTCTGCCTTAGTTTCTGCCCACCCGGGCCATATCTTTTATTGTTGCTTTCCTCCCTCCTGTTGTGTATTGTCGAAGAATGGGCTCCGAGTCGTTTGCATTATAGATACTTTATCCGACTCCCACGAATAGTGGGGGAGGGTTTTGTAGAATTGAAACGTCGCGGCCACTTACTCTTAGCCTGTTCGTGGACCCCAGCGCCCGGCGACCCTTTCGTTCTTCCGCTTAGCATCTCTCGTCTCGTAGCCGCTTGTAATGCAGGGAGTTAACGTGCGTCGGCAATCTTTCGTGCCGCCGCGCAGAACCGGTTGAGCCAGCTAAGCGAGCTAACGGACGCGCACGCCAGGGATCTGCTCTCGTGTAGTGGGCTGCCGGTTAAGAGCTGCCCAACCCACTGGCAGCGAAATCTGGTCGCGCTAGGCATGCTCACGCAGATCCTACGCCACAAATGCCATGCGCGTGGAGCTCGACGCTGCGTGCCCGTCGTTCCTTTTATGGGCGCGCTGGAAAGGGTGGAAGGGCGCGACTCTGACCGCCAGCCAAAGGTGTGCGCAGGGCGACCGCATCGTGCGCGACGGTGCGTCTTGCTGGCGTTTCGCAAAGCGACGGCAATTTGCGACATGGACGAGGCGTATGCGCTGAAGGCTCGTCTTCGCGTGCCCACGGATTCGGCGCTGCCTGTGGTGGCGGCGTGGGCGATATCTGGCGCTGGTATGAGCTTCGCTAGTGAGAGGAACGGTTGGCGATCTGCTGATCACGCGCATGGCCTGCCAAATCTATGCCGTCCATGGCTGGTTGCTACCTTGAACATGCCAGCACACGCGGGTCCGACCGGTCGCTAGTCACTTGTAAGGAGACCAGGGCTTTCGAGCCGGTAGGCGCTGTGACCTACATCGCCGCCGCATCAGAGAGCATCCATTGGTAGCTGACCTTGCATGGGAGTGGGAAGAAAACCCGGGTGTGCCAACTGATGGGCTGTGCTGCAAGACAGGTGGGTTTGTTTCCAGCTGCAGCACCCCTCACAGGCATAGGAGCAGCTCAGATGGGGAAAGGAGGGGTGGTCATTCTTGCAGGATGCATTTTCAATTAATTTCAGTACAGCAGAAGTAAGCTAGTCTATCAAATGCAGGCTCTGTCCATAAAAACTACTGCAGGGGAAAAACACCTATCTGCATCAGCAATAAAGCTGGTGGAGGTTTCCAACCCTGCTTCCCTTGCTTCTTGAACAGAAAGGTGCCCCAATTCTGCAGATTGGATCATGCTGGCCTGGTTAAACCACACCATGCTGCCCCTTCCCTCTGCTTCACTATCCCACCTTGGGTAGCTGTCTCTATCACAAATGTTTGGAGCCTCTTCAGCAGCAACCAGTTCAAAGTCTGTGTGCATTTTTTGCAGTTGGATGAAGGAGCTAAAGGAACCAACTTACCTGTGATATCCACATTGAAGTGGTAGAAGAGAGCTGAGGGATAAAGCAGCAGAGCACCCACAGGAAGCTCAATGATGGTGCTGAGCTCCCATATAACTAACCAGGCTTTCAGCTTGGAGTTGAAGGGCCCTGGGTAAAGGTGGTGGGTAGAAAATGGCAAGCAAGTCACCACCCAGAACTTAGAGGGGCTAAGCCAAACTTACTGAAGGAGTAGGTGATCAAAGCGCAGAGCCCACCAGCTATGTTCTTTCTGTCTGCATGAGGAAGTGTGTGAACTCGGTGGTTGGGCAGGGGGATGTTGAGGCAGAAGTTGAAGAACAGGCCGAAGTGGGCCTGTACGCCGCGTTTGGCCCAAAAGTCAACGGCGAACTGGAACCTCGCTGCGCATTCCGGAAAATACAGCCTAAGTGTCTTGCAAACAAAATTGCTAAGCAGGCTCAGCTGCAGACACTGCTGAATTTCAAACACCACCCACGTTAATGAGCAAACAAGCCCGCTGCCAATGAAGGAGGCAGAGCGGTCGGGGAGCTGCCTATGCAGCTGCGGCAAGGTGGGGGCCTAGGGCTGGCTTTAGTGGGGGTTTGGTCCATAGCTGAAGCCACCTACCTGGGTGTATTGCCTGTGCCACCCCATCAAAAAAAGGACGTGCTTACCCCTTGAGTTGTCAGCCATGCTCTTCCAGATCCTCTGCTTGGGAAGGTCCCCAACCAGCTCCCTCTGCAGAGCCTCCAGCTGGCCCATGCTGCGGACTATAAACTCGGCTTGGTGAGCTCTGACAACAAGCAGGCGCTTGCTTTGGTCAAAAACCAAAACGGGCTGCTTCCTGGAAGAAAAAATTAGCTAGGGGGGTCCTTGGAAGCAAAGATGCGGCCTACTCCACATGCGGAACCCTTTCAAAAGTGGCCAGCCTCTTCCACACCTCACCAGATGCAAGAAGCCCCTCCATAGCTGCTTTGTCCGGCTTTGAGGACATCGTTCTTCCCATCCAGCCTGAGGAGGTGACCCTGGCGCTGCTTACATCAAAGGGGCTTTGGATGCATCTGCCGCTGCTTGCTGCTCTCAGCAGGAGCTGGCCGACCCTTTTGGCAATAGCTGGATCAGCCCTCTGTCTTTTTTCCTGATGCCTTTGCTTTGCAGCCTTTCCCCCCCTGCTGCCTGGTTTGCT
The DNA here is from genome assembly GCA_038091395.1 of Leccinum rimulosum. Classification (NCBI taxonomy): domain Eukaryota; kingdom Fungi; phylum Basidiomycota; class Agaricomycetes; order Boletales; family Boletaceae; genus Leccinum; species Leccinum rimulosum. The sequence continues at coordinate 43,398 of JBBPOJ010000111.1, forward strand.
GGGTTGGTCGCCACCCGGGTGTTTTTGTCCGCGCGGGCGCTTCTTCTTGCTGCCAGCTGCCTGGAAGCCAGCTGCAGAAGGGGCGGCAGCCTCATCAGGGCGATGGGCCCTTGCTCTGTGTTTTGGTAGCTAAGGGGGGCAGGGGGTGCAGGTGGGAGAGCTTACCTCTTTCTGGGGGGGCTTGAGCTGGGGGAAGCCTGCAGCTGCTCCTCTGAGTCCCTGCTGGGAGTTGGCACCAGCCAGCGTGCCCGGCATCTCAGGGCTGCAGCTTCTGCCAGCAGGGGCTGAATGGCCTGCAGCTCATGCAGGCCTGAACCCTGGTCTAAGCCTCCAGCAGCAACTAAGCTGCAGCAAAACACGAGCCTCTCTTGCTCAGGATCGAAGTCCTGGAGGTCCAGGCCAGCCCCATCGCTCGGCTGGTCTTCCTGGTAGAGGCGCAGGAGGGTGTCGAGGCTGACGTCCGACACCAAGACTCTCTCTGGGTCTTCCTCAGACCTTGCTTCTGGGCCCTCCAAGCCGCACTCGCTCTTGGCTTCAAAGCTGGCAGAAAAGTTCCCTACCACGGCGCGGGGGTGGAGGAGCAGGGGCAAGCGGGGGCGCGCTTGGGGGGCAGCCATGGCGGAGGGAGTGGCTTCGTGGGAGTGGCTCAGCGAGCGTGGCTGAGCGGGAGG